>CM039516.1:37556583-37757778 GCA_022432975.1 Begonia masoniana
TAGGATTAGCATGCAAGGCATTTGAGTTTGGTGTTAGGAGTACTTAGACAGCACCAACTTTATGCTAAGTTTTCTAACTGTGAGTTTTGGTTGGACAGAGTTCACTTTCTTGGTCATGTGATCTCTGGTGATGGGATATCTGTCGATCCAGCCAAGGTTCAAGCAGTTAAGGAGTGGCCCCAACCGAAGAATGCTACAGATATTCGAAGTTTCCTCAGGTTAGCAGGATATTACAGAAAATTTATTAAAGGATTCTCAAAGATTGCAACACCCCTCACTCGGTTAACTAGGAAAAATATCAAGTATGCTTGGACAGAGGAGTGTGAGTCCAGTTTCCAGACCTTGAAAAGGAAACTGACCAATGCCCCTATATTGACCCTACCCGATGAGAGTGGAAAGTTTAACATTTACTGTGATGCTTCCAAGATTGGTCTTGGATGTGTGTTAATGCAAGATGGAAAGGTTATAGCTTATGCTTCTAGGCAGTTAAAAGTACACGAAAAGAATTACCCTACACATGACTTAGAATTAACTGTTGTGGTTTTTGCATTAAAGATTTGGAGGCACTACCTGTATGGACAAACCTCTGAGATATTTTCGGATCATAAAAGTCTGAAATACATTTTCACGCAAAAGGAACTGAATATGAGGCAACGTAGGTGGTTAGAGTTCGTTAAAGATTATGATTTTGAGATTAAGTACCACCCTGGCAAGGCGAATGTAGTGGCTGATGCTTTGAGTAGAGTGACTCCTTCAGTCTCTGCATTGATTCTAGAAATACCAATAGCTTTAGAGACAGAATTCCAAAGATTTAACCTGGAAGCTGTGTCTAGTGTGTCAGCCATGCTTTCGGCCATATCTTTGAGGCCAACTATTTTGGAGAAAATAAAGGAAGTTCAAATGAATGACGCTGAATGTAATAAGTATAAGTTGTGCATAGATTCTACTGATAAGTCATATTTCGACTGCTCAGCTGATGGAATTGTTAAGTTTCGAAGTAGATGGTTTGTTCCAGCTGATACTGAACTTAGAAAGGAAATCCTATCTGAGGCACATTCCTCCAGACTTTCCGTTCATCCTGGAGGTACGAAAATGTACAGAGATCTCAAGCAACATTATTGGTGGCCAGGTATGAAGAGAAGTGTGGCGGAGCATGTGGAGTCATGTCTGGTCTGCCAGCAAGTCAAAGCTGAACATCAGAGGCCTGCTGGGACATTACAACCTTTACCAGTTCTCGAATGGAAATGGGAACAAATAACTATGGATTTTGTTACGGGATTACCTAGAACAGAAAAGGGACATGATGCAATTTGGGTGATAGTTGATCGTTTAACCAAATCAGCTCATTTCCTACCAATAAAGATGACTCACTCGATGGATCAGCTTGCTGAATTGTATGTGCACGAAGTTGTTAGACTGCATGGTGTTCCAAGCACCATAGTTTCAGACCGAGACTCCAGATTTACATCTAAGTTTTGGAAAAGTTTGCACAAGGCTATGGGGACACAGCTTAGTTTTAACACAGCCTTTCATCCTCAAACCGATGGACAATCCGAGAGAACTATCCAAACGTTGGAGGATATGCTCAGGGCTTGTGTGCTGGAATTTCAAGGTTTTTGGAGTAAGTATTTACCATTGGTTGAGTTCTCTTATAATAACAGTTTTCAGGCAACAATAGGCATTGCGCCATACGAGGCATTGTATGGACGAAAGTGCAGATCTTCATTGTATTGGGATGAAGTTGGAGAAGCACAATTGTTTGGTCCTGACATTTTGCAACAGATAGTGGAAAAGATTGCTCTTATCCTACAAAAAATCTTAACAGCTCAAAGCTGACAGAAAAGCTATGCAGACAAAAGACGAAGAGAATTAGAATTTGATGTTGGTAATGAAGTTTTCCTTAAGGTGTCACCTTTTAAAGGAGTTGTGAGGTTTGGGAAAAGAGGCAAGTTAAACCCCAGATATATTAGACCTTTCCAAATCATGAAGAGAATTGGGAAGGCAGCATATCAACTTCAGTTACCAGCCTCTTTGGAGGGAATTCATAATGTGTTTCACGTTTCCATGCTAAAGAAATGTGTTAGAGATCCTTCGCAGATTATAGAACAGCAGAACATTGAAGTCCTTCCTACTCTTACTTATGAGGAGAAGCCAATAAGGATCTTAGATTATGCAGTAAAGGTATTGCGCAACAAGGAGGTTCCACTGGTAAAAGTCTTATGGCACAATCAGAACATAGAGGAGACAACTTGGGAGCACCAGCAAGACATGATGGACCAACATCCAGAATTATTCAGGTACTGAATTTTGAGGACAAAATTCTTTTAAGGAGGGTAGATTGTAATACCCGGTTCTATCAAACCGTTTCTCTATTCCTTTTAAACTAATGGCACAATTTATATGGAAATATTAAATGTAGGGTTAGTGGATGACTAGGCAAGGGCATAAGGGTAATTAGAAATTCAAAGGTGGATAACGTATTTAAGGAAACTATTAATGAAGTAGCCGCCACTATTTACTTCATTCCCTCTCCATTTTCAACTCCTCAGCTTAGCAGAGCTCGATAGGAGACCCCCTTCGACTTCCTCCAGCGATTTCCTTCAAACTTGGTGAGTTTTGCTTCTATTTCTTGTTACATTGTATCTATTGTTGGTAGGAGGGATGATAAATGAGGTTTTGAGAAGGCGGTAAGCGAGTGGTGGTTTCGGTTTAAGTTGAAATCGAGAATGCACAATGACTAGAGTTCCCAAAACAGTTTCCCTTAGATTTCTAGTGGTTTAGAATGAAGATTAGAGGAAATACAATGTATGCTCTGTCTATGGTTTTAGGTTTGAGTAATACCCGAAGTAGTTTGCAAACAAGTTTTTCCAGGAGACCAGGTAAGTAAAGTTTGCTTGTGCCTTCGGGCCTACATCACAAAACATTAGGGTTTGTATGCTGGAATGTGTTGGTATGTCATGCATCATATTTTTAAAAAGTATACGAAAATGAATTTGAATGCATGTTGGCATAGTGAGGATTGAACATATTGAAACAGCTGTGTGAATCAGTTTCACTGTTAAGGGAAGTAATCCGCCCCTTAATGAGACAGTGGATATTTATACTTTGGGAGAGTTGATCCAACTTCCAATTTCACAGAGGGATCTGAACATGTGAATCAGATTTGCTGTTAAGGGAATTTATCCGCCCCTTAATGAGCCAGTGGATGTATATACTTTGGGAGAGTTGATCCAGCTCCCAATTTCACAGGGGGATCTGAACAGAAACGAAACATGAACAACTGAGTCGAGAAAGTAGAAATTGCATGATTAGGAATTTATATATATTTCAGTGTTTCATTTCATTACAGCTTTACTTACTTAGCATTAGGCTAATAGATGAGTTTTGTGATGTAGGTGTTGAGGATACTGCAGGTGAATTTCCTTATTGCACAGATGATTAGATGTGGTTGGAGGAGTACGTTCATGCCTCGGCCTGGTAAACTGATGAGGCGGGTTAACTGTTGTCTGATGGTGTGAAAGTTTAGTTGACAGTATTTCAATTTAAGTATGCTGAATTTTCATTACGGAAGTGATTTCAATGTTTTGAATACAATTTCAAGATTTTCCTGTTAATAGTATTCTGCTGGGATTTAATGTTGACACTCACTGGAATTTTAGTAATGTGATGGTTTGAAATGTTTTTGAATGGTTTTAGTGAAGTGAGTAAATTCTTTTCTATAGGTTGAGTTGTTGTTCTGTTGTCTATCGGAAGATGTCTTCAGTGGAAGCCATCGGATGATATAGAACGAAATTTGTCTTTTAGTGACCGGTGGATGTCGTGTGTTAATCCACCGGAAGATGTAGGAAATGTTTTGTCGTTTAGTGACCGGTGGATGTCGTGTGTTAATCCACCGGAAGATGTAGGAAATGTTTTGTCGTTTTGTGACCGGTGGATGTCGTATGATAATCTACCGGAAGATGTAGGAAGTGTTTTGTCGTCTAGCCACCGGTGGATGCTGTATAGCGTCGATCATCCAGCTGACGTCACCGGAAGGTGTAGAGCGTATTTTGTCGTTTTTCCACCGGATGATGTCTTCTATTTTCTGTTTCAGCCCCTTTTGTTGACTTTGTCCAGCGGGCGATGCGTTTGACTTTTGAAACCTATAAAGTGTTCTGCGATTTAATCCTTTATTCCTTTTGCCGATTATTCCCAAAAATTCTAACTGAGTATTCAAGCCTTGTACAATAGTTTTGTTTAACTCCATTTTACTTAAATGATTTCCGCTGCAAGTTTCGAATATTATTGTTTTGAAGATTCCGCTTATGTCAAGTTTTTCAAAAAAAAAAATAAATACGATTGAAATTTTAGTCATGTACAGGTATGGTGTGACGAACTGGGTTCAGATAACTCGGGGCGTTACAGTTACAGAGCAGCCATGAGCAAACAACCGAATCTTAGAACCATAACGAAGTGCTGCCGAATTCACTTGAGATTATGAGCCTTCATCTTTCATCACTCTCTTCCAAGATAAACTTGAGATTTCATGTGCAGAGACTGTGTGATATTGTTTGTATTTGATTCAAACACTTACTTTTGTACACCGATGAATGAACCAAAAGGTGATGGCCTTAGAAATAGTCACTTGTAAGGCTTTGGATTGACGTTCAGAAGTTCAATCTAGCAATTTTGGGGAATTGAGATGGGAAAGAATCTTCAAGGAGAACCCTTGAAGTACGGACGCCAGCAAGATTAACTGAACTGCATTAATAAATTTGTTTGCACTCTCTTACCTTTCCCTTTTAACTTTGTACTTGAGATAAATTTTGATTTTAGAATCACATAATTAATTGAGAAATATAAATTATATTTTGGTCAACCACGAAAAAGTTTAATAATATAATTCACCTCCCTACCCACCTTCTTTTAGGTTATTTTGATCCTACAAGTGCTACATATGCACGACTTCTAAGGGTTCTTCTAGAAGGCATATTAAGAATGTGAAAATCCACATAAGATGTTAGAACACATTCTTAGGTATAAGAAAACTAGAAGTCTCTTTTACATTATCTATTTTAGTGATATCACTTTTAAGATGTTGAATCAGACTTTGATACTAAATTTTTTCCACTACCCAAAAGAGTCACGCGATGGAACGAGGTGCGATCTGACCCAACAATGGATCCAAACCGCGCAACACTTAAACAAAATTTATTAAAAATTTACCGCAAATGACTTAAAATCCAAAAACAAGGAAGGGAGCCAAGCCTCAAGTCCATTATAATATCACAGATAGCATAATAGTAAACGTCCAAAATTAATTTTGCTAGAAAAAGAAAGACTACTTAAAAAATACTAAAAATAGAAATAATAGCTCACCAAAAAACTCTCAAATATAAGAACTAGAAAACTAATATAAAATCACCAAGCCCAATCCTCAACAACCTACTACAAACCTCACTTACTATAATCTAACATGAGAAGTTAATTGAGGTGAGTTGACTAAACTCAATAAAAATTTAAATGCTTTGTTTAATATTTTACAAAATATTAAGGAGTATACATTATGAAAATCCACGTATCACTACTAGGAGTAAAAACATGTCTTAAAGAGAATCCAAGAATCGTCAATATGGCAAGTATGAAAACCATCCACTACATTGTGATATATAATAAAATATGTCACTACTAAGTTTAGAAATGTCGATGAAAAAAAAATTACTCTCAGACCTCAAGCGCACAATGTCATAAGACATATAGGAGGAGCTGATATTTGGTGATTGCAAAATGAAATAACTAATCAATTTTAGAGATTCGCACACAGAGACACTACATAGTTAGTCATCTCATTAAGCTATTTGCGAACAAACTAAGACCTTCGTCACAATAGAAGGTGCGAAACAAGTAATGACTCTCATTTGGGTCAATCAAACTCGATACACACAACCAATACGATCATCATGAGGAAAATAATAATGCATGCTCAACGTAAATGTAATCCTTAAAACTATATAGAAGTATACTAAAAACCAACATGTTAGAATTGCAAGACATGTCATAGATAAGTATAAAATAGTTTTATAAAACAATAATATGCATAACTAGACATAATAAATATAAATGTATCTCAAGTGATGAATACCACTTAACCATCAATGTTGCAACTCGAAAAATCCAAATAATATAAAACCTCAAAACCTATCATAAAATCATTATCAACAAATATGTAAGACTCTAAGAAACTTATAAAACAATATTTTGATCTTTATTGGTCCACTTTGGTCCTGTCATTATTGTCCCCTCTTATCCAATCGGTTAGATTGATCCAAGAGCTGACAATCTGACGAAGTATCAAAGAAAACAAAAAATAAAACTGAAATCGAAATGGTAGGAGTTCAAATTTTTAACATATCTAATATAAAAAGTTTGAATGAAAATTGATTCACTGTTCAAACTTGCGACTCCATTGACTTTTTCTTTTGCGAATAAAGGTTCTAAAATTTTTTTTCAACAACGATATGAGAAATCTCCACTCTAACCCAAGCATGACGTTAAAAATTTTGAATTTCTAACGAAATATGGAAAGAGAATTTGTTGGTCGACTTACCCTTGACTGTTTTTTTTTTTTTTTGAAATACACATTTTAAAAATTTCGTTCAACGATGATCAGAGAAATCTCCAATCTCACCCAAATATTACGTTAAAAATTATGAATTTCTAAGAAATATTGAAAGGATTTTGTTGGTTGACTTACCCTTGACTATCATGAATTCCTTGTCAGAATTCATCCACAAACCATGTTAGTCTAACACTCCTACAACGGATTCAAGAATCTAAATCGAATTGTAGTGTTAAGAAATTTTTTGGAAATTGCAATAAAATCTGAGAAATTGAGAAACATATATTACCTCCTAACAAATAATCCCAAACTTGATTGCTAAACTCACACATATGGCATAATCGTATCTACAGAGCAATTCTTTCTCTCTATCTGTTGCGTATTTCTAGAGAAATTGAAAAGTGAATTGTAAAGTTGTAGTTTCTACCCACGATGCTAAAAAAGAAAAGGAGATTCTCTCTTCTAAAATATGCTAACGGCACCATAAAAAAAAAAAGGAAAAAGACAAATGAGAATAAAAACCAATAAATATTACTTTTTAAAAACTCTTAACGGCTACCACAAATCAATCCTAATGTATACAACATGTATGATCATCAATGAAAATATAGATGCATGCACAAAATAAACGTGATAGTGAAAATATAAATATACAATAACAATTGAAATGTCATAATCAAGACATGTCGTATAGTATGTGATGCGTGTCGAAACACCAAAAATAATTATTGTTAAAGAAAATATGAATTTGTAGATTGGTAAGTAAGGTCGAATGCACAAAGAATAGTAAATATATTTACTTCTATAAAAAAATATAATGCAAGGAAAATGGGTTTTGAGTTTTGAGAATTGAAAATAAACATGAAACAATAAAATGATATTTCAATGGAGAATGATTATCTAGTCAATGGGTGATTTCAGTTTTTGATTCGATGAACTGATCATTGAAACACAAATTTGATTTCTAATCTTTTTTAATAAATTCGTTATAGTTATCGAGGCGCTCTATTAACCTAATATCTTCTTACTTTCTCGATAACCAAGAGACGTTCTATAATTAACTCTCTTATTAACTAACAACCCTAAAATAATGCTCTTAGGATTGAATTTATTAATAGCATTAAGAATTAGAGAGACACAATTCTAACAAATTATCTCAACAAATGTAGATAATTTAGACTAGATCATACACCTTCATAACTTATTATTTACCACGTGTATTAGAACCTTTAAATAATTACGGATTTAAAAGTCCTAAGTGGTTGTATACTAAATTAATAAATTGAATAATGACTAGTTCTAACTGTAATGACCCATTTTCCTAGTAAGATATTGTCTACTCTGAGGATTGGGCCGTAGCCCAATATCCTCCCCTCACGGCTTTGTTTGACTAGGACTTCCCAGTTGGTCATCCAACTTGGTACTACTCTCGCCGAAGCACTTTTAACTTCGAAGTTCTTATGAGATCCGTTGTCAATTGTGCTCCAAAACGCGTCTTGCTATCTTGGGAGAGTCTCTTTACATATGTTTTATTTCCACATACTTCCCCAAGCGATGTGGGATTGTGACAACCCCTTTTTACGACCTGTCACCTTCCGGTTCGCCCGCGCGGAGGTACCACTATGGGGTTTTGGTTTGTGCAACCATCGTACATATACTTACACATCCGGGTCATCACAATCACCCCCTCTCAGGGGCCCAACGTCTTCGTTGGCCATATTTCTGGTTGGGTACAGGCTTCCCCTTTTCCCAGCAAGATATTGTCTACTCTGGGGATTGGGCCGTAGCCCAATATCATTCCCTCACGGCTTTGTTTGGCGAGGACTTCTCAGTCGGTCACCCAACCTGGTACTACTCTCGCCAAAGCACTTTTAACTTCGGAGTTCTTATGGGATCCGTTGTCAATTGTGCTCTAAAACGTGTCTTGCTATTTTGGGAGGGTCTTTTTACATATGTTTCATTTCCACATACTTCCCCAAGCGATGTGGAATTGTGACAACCTCCTTTTTACGGCCTGTCACCTTTCGGTTCGCCCGTGCGGACGTACTGCCATTCGGGTTCCGGTTCGTGCAGTCATCGTACACATACTTACACATCCGGATCATCACACTAACAATCCGCAAAATAATAATTATATGAAGCAAAGAAGATGTATAAATATTCAATTAGAAAAAAAGTAAATAAAAAGTGTAGATCTCATAGTTATTTGGTGAATCAAAACTTTAATTAATCCCTTGATTAGAAATTAAGAATTTAGTAATCTATATAATAGTAGAGAAAACCCTAAGGAGAGGAAGAGGACGAGGAAGGGAGAAGAAAGAGATGAGGATTCTTCTCTAAGAATTTGTTGAATTTAAAATCTCCCCTTCAAAGTCTAATCTTCTCTCTCTTCTCGGATTTTCCTATAAAAAAGAGATCTCTTCCTTTCCAAAAATATGTCCTCAAATCTGTAGCGACCCTAATACTGTACCTAATTTTTCCGTATTATTATTTTTTTATTTTTTTATTTTTTTTATTTTTTTTATCCTAATAACTTTAATTGCCTTTAAGCGGAATTAAAACTTGTGAAGTCGAAATTGAAATCGGAATAGAAATTATTAACGACGTTCGAACCTATTTTTGAAAACCATTTAATAAGGCTTTTAAACAATTAAAACAAATCTAATAAAAGTTAAAAACAATACATAGCAACTAGAAGGTATATGATCACAAAAATTGTGGGATCCATTCCTTATTCGTTTGGATCCATTCCTAATTCGTTGGGATCCATTCCTATTAAGTAGGCAGTACTTTCCATAAATGTCACACCTGATGTCACCGATTTGATTTTTATGGGATTCAGTTTCCTTATTTTGTGCAATCTGTTTAGAGAGAATATTGAAGATCAAAAACAAAAATATTCGATGGACATTATATTATGCATTCTTCCCTCACAATTAAGTGCTGCTGAATCCATTATTCTTGAGAGCCGAAAGTCTTTATTCATTAGGGCGATTTATTCTTCACCCATGATTTCATGTGGTGTAAGTTGTTATTCATTCGGTCTATAGTAGACTGTCCTACACACTCTGTTCTGATTAGTTTTCATTATTTTATGAGTGTCTTGTTTGAGTGCATCCAAAGACAATGGTTGGTGTCGCTGACGGTGTCATAGGTGCATTCCTTGATATTCTTTATTGAAACTCAGTCTCGGGAAGAGACTACCTGGAACTCGGAAGGAGTTCTGATCGTGGACAAGTGGATCTTGCTATACACGAATTTCGAGAAGAGTCATCATGGACAATGGGAGCTTGTCACATTTGAATTTCGGAATGAGTCATCATCGATAAGGGGAGCTTGTCACATTTGGATTCCGGGAGGAGTCATCATCAACAAGGGAATCTTGTTGCGTTCAAATTCTGGGAGGGATCGAATTCAAGACGAGGAGAGCTTGAAAAAACAGATTCATTAGGGAAGTTAGGAAGAGACGGTGACAAAGAAAAGATGGAGTCTTACTTTGTGTTAGACCGAGTGTCTTGTAACTTTGTGAACTCAGAGAATTGTTTTTAATTCTGGGAGTGGCCCCGCAGACGTACGCAATTGCCGAACTGTGTTACCAACCTTCTGTCTCCTTTCTTTTCGTATTTTATTACTGTCCATTATTGCACTTATTATCGGTGTCTAACGTAGTGTTCTACAACTCACTAAGACACCGCGTAACTAATCACGATTTTTCAATTGGTATTAGAGCGGGTCGCTTATGTTTCTTAAGCAGGATTCGTGGGACTTGATCGTATTTTATATGTGCGATGGACTCTATGAAGGAATGATGTTCAACAATGTGTCCACCTCTATTGGATGGAAGTAACTATGTCTATTGAAAGATTCGGATGAGAGCATTCATTAAGGCTTTAGATGAGAAAACTTGGTGATCTATTCTGACAATATGGGACCCTCCCACGGTTACTGACAAAGGAGGTGTCATATCTCTCAAATCTGAAGAAAGTTGGTCAATTATCGAAGATGCATTGGCAAACAGTAATTCAATGGCTCTTAATGCTATTTTCAATGGCATTGATCCTACTCAATTCAGACTCATTTCTACGTGTGAATCAGCTAAAAGGGCATGAGACATTTTTCAGATCACTTATGAAGGAACGTCGACGGGAAAGTTGTCAAAGATACAGTTACTAACTACAAGATTTGAAACTTTGAAGATGCATGAAGATGAAAGTATTGCCGAGTTCAATGTCAAACTCTATGACATCGCAAATGAGGCGTTTGCTCTTGGTGAGATTTTTCCTGAAGAAGGACTAGTAAGAAAATCTCTATGATCTCTGCCTCAACGATTTGCTTATAAAGTCACTGCTATTGAAAAAGCTAAAGATATGTCCAAAATAAAGCTAGAAGAAATGATGTGATCCTTTAGAACATTTGAGATGAATCTCGGAGTTGACACGGGCACAAAGAAGGGTAAAGGAGTGGCACTAAATGCAGAGACACAAAATTTAAATGATAATGATGAATATGATTTTGAGGAATCTCTAGCACTGCTGTCTAAGAATCTTAGCAGAGTTATGAAGAGATTTGGCAACAATAATCGAGGTGTCAAGAACAGTGTCAACAATTCCAAGAGCGGTTCTTCAAGAAACAACAAGTACAGGGAGAAAAGTTATGTCTCTGATCAACCTTTCAAGAACAGAGGAATTAAGTGCAGAGAATGTGATGGTTTTAGGCATATTCAAGCGGAATGTGCTAATACTTTAAAGAAGAAGAAAAACTCTCTCAACACGTCTTGGAGTGAGGATGAATTAGAAAAGGAAGACGAATTTCAGAGTAACCAGGTGGCTCTTGTTTCTAAAGCTGACCAGACAAATAATGGTGATGTTACACCTCGTGTCATAAAGAATATGTCGACTTGCAGTGATGAAGATGAAGATGAAATCACAGAAGAAGATCTCACTGTTGAATACAAGTTTCTTCATGAGAAATTGACTGAACTTGTTAAAGTAACTCAACATCTACGTATTCAGATTGGAGGCTTAAGAGATGAGAAGATTAAAATTCAAAATTTGGTTACGGAGTTGAAAGCAAAATTGAGAACAAGTCGAGATGAAGTTAGGAATTTGTCCAACGAGCTAAATCATATGAAGAAAAATATCAAAATGCTAAATTCGAGTTCCTTTAAGCTGGATGATATTTTGAGAATCAACAAGTCTAGTGGTGATTGTTCTGGACTAGGTTTCAAAGAGGAAAGCTCTGTATCACAGACAGCGTCTTCTGGTCTTGGGTTCAAAGGCAAAAGCTCGATCTCACAAGCGATGTCATCTGGACTGAGTTACAAAGGTGAAAGCTCGGTGTCACAGACAGTTTTAGTGAAGGGTGTTGATTACAAAGGAAAGCAAACTACAATAGGTACTACAAACGAGCTTTCACAGACAGTTTCAGTGAAGGGTGTTGATTACAAAGGGAAGCAAACTATATTAGGTACTACAAAAACTTAGAAGAAATTAAATCCTCATGATTTTGATCCTGCTCCCATCAGAAAAGGTAACATATTTAATGTTGTTTGTCACTATTGCAACCGTTGTGGTCATATACGCCCTAGATGTTTTACGTATCTTGCTAACTTGAGACAAGGTATTGTTAGTGATTTTTCCTTTCACAGATTTCTTCTTCAAAAATGGGTGAAGAGGTCAAACTTGAAGTGCAATGTCACACATACTTCTCTAAAGGCTACTGTAACTGATGCATGGTTCTTTGATGACCGGTGAAGATAAGTTTTTGAAGAATATCATATCCGAAAGTATGAGAAAAGTGATATTTGGGAACGGTGTCAAAGCTAGTGTCATTGAAAGAGGAATGCTAAATGTTCCATGACTGCCCAAATTGGAGAATGTCCTTTTAGTGAATGGTCTAAAGGTCAATTTGATTAGCATTAGTTAGCTGTGTGATCAAAATCTGAATGTGCATTTCACTCGTGGAAAGTGTGTAGTCTCTGATCAAGACAAGAAGTGCATTATAGAAGGGGTAAGATCTTCTGACAATTGCTATCTCATTTCCTCCTCATCAACTTGTTTCCGTTCAAGCATGAAAGACTCTATTTTATGGCATCGAAAGTTGGACATGTTAATGTTCGGATGCTGAAGAAGATTATTTTCAAGGGAGCTGTCCGTGGAGTTCCCGTAATAAATATTGATGAAGACAAAGTGTGTGGACCATATCAAATTAGGAAGCAAAAAAAGGTGTCACACCTGAAGTCACAGACACCAGCAACGACACGGGTACTTGAGATGCTTCACATGCATCTGATGGGTCCAATGTCTCAAGAAAGCATTGAAAGAAAATGGTATACTTATGTAACTGTTGACGATTTCTCACAATATACATGGGTGGAGTTTCTTAGAGAGAAGTTCGACACTTTCAAAGCCTTCAAATCATTGTGTATTCAGCTTCAACGTGAAAAATATTGTTTCATCATGAAGATTATTCGCATCCGTAGTGATCATGGGAGAGAATTTGAAAACTCAAAATTCTCAGACTTCTGTAATCAGTTTGGGATTTCTCATGAATTCTCTGCACCTAAGACATCTCAGCAAAATTAAGTTGTGTAGAGAAAGAATCGAACAATAGTGGAGATGTCACGCGTAATGTTAGACGAAAGAAACATTCCATAGAGATTCTGGGCTGAAGCGATGAACACTGCATACTACACTATAAATCAGGTGTATCTATATAGAGGAACGTCAATGACACCCTATGAGATATGGAAAAGTAAAACTCCAAATCTTAACTATTTTCATCATTTCAGTAGTACTTGCTATGTGTTGAATGAGAGAGAACATAGGGGAAAACTAGATCCCAAGAGTGATGAAGTTATTTTTCTGGGCTATGCCATAAATAGCCGTGCATATCAAGTCTACAACAAAAGGACTCAAAATGTCATAGAATCTGCGAATGTTCAAGTAGACGATTCTTTGGAAACAGCTGGTACTTCTAAAGAAAACGTCGCTCAGATTACAAATGATGAAAGCTCTAGTGTTTCCACCAGTGTCCTAGGTGGTGTTCCAAGTGATGTCTCAGGTAGTGTCTCAGATCAGGTTGCCACAATTGATGAAATAGAGGTAACCACCTCGGACAGCAGGCAACCATCCACACGTGACCAAAAAAATCATCCTACAAATGAAGTTATTAGAGGTCTAAATGATGATATTTGAACAAGAGACAAACCGAGAGTGAACTATCATGAAATGATTCATATGGCATGTTTTACTTCTACTATTGAGCCAACAAATTTAAAAGAAGCTTTGCTAGATGAATATTTTATTGAGGCTATGCAAGAGGAACTTGTTCAATTCACCCGAAATCAAGTTTGGGACTTAGGGTCGTGTCCTCCAGACGTGAATGTCATTGGCACCAAGTGGATATACAATAATAAGAGTGATGATCATGGCTACATCACCCACAACAAGGCTCGGTTAGTTACTCAAGGGTACTCGTAGATTGAAGGAGTTGATTTTGTTGAGACATTTGCACCGGTTGCTCATCTTAAATCCATTCGTCTTTTTTTGGCTATTGCTTGTATTATGCGGTTCAAGTTATATCAAATGGATGTGAATAGTATTTTTCTCAATGGTTTTCTTAATGAGGAAATATATGTTGCTCAACCAAAGGGTTTTGAAGACCCTCATCATCCCAAGTATGTCTACAAGTTTAATAATGCATTATATGGGCTCAAACAAGCCCCTCGAGCGTGGTATGAAAGACTCACGCATTATTTATTGTCCAACGGATATGAGCGAGGGGAAGTAGATAAAACCCTTTTCATTCGCCGTGACATATGTGTAACACCCGGTTCCATCGAACCGATTTTACCTTGTCAACTAATAGTGTACATTTTATGGATGAAATTAGGAGAATTATTGATTAGGTTAATGAGTGACTAAATAAGGACAAAATGGTAAATAGAGATCTATAGTGGATAACGTATTTAAGGGAGGGTTTAATGAGGTTTAGCTGCCACTGTTTCTCATTTCTTTTTTCGGCTCTCAGCTGAGCAGAGTGCTCTGGGAGATTTCCCCTCCGATTTCTCCAGCCTAGGTGAGTTTCCTTCGTTTACCTTGTGTTTTAGTGGCGAGATAACAGAGGGTGTACAATGTGTGTGTGCTGGGAATGCTGTGAATGAGATTAGATTCGGGTTTTGGTGAAAAATCGGGAATCCACAATTATCAGAGTTCCAAACTAGTTCTTTAGATTTCTGGTTGATTTAGGATTAAGTTTAGTGAAGATTTGATTAATGTTCTGTTTATGGCTTTAGGTGAGCAAACTTCTGAGGTAGCTTACAACCTAGCATTTCCAGGAAGCCAGGTAAGTGGAGTGTGTGTGTGCCTTCGGGCCTACATCACAAAACAGTAGGTTTATACTTGTTTGAATGTTTTCTGTAAGTCATGTATCATGTTTTTGGAAAGAACACGAAAATGAATTTACATGTAATGACATGGTAAGTCATGAACAGATTGTAATAGACCAACTGTTGAGGGAACTAATCTGCCCCTTAATCGATGAAGAGGATGTATGACTTTGGGAAATTGATCCACTTCCCATGGAATATAGGATCAGATCAACTGTTAAGAGAACTAATCCGCCCCTTAATCGATGAAGAGGATGTATGACTTTGGGAAATTGATCCCACTCTCAATGGAACCAAGGGATCAGATCATGTACGAATGAAATCACAACTGAGTTGAGAAAGTAGAAATTGCATGAATAGGATTTATGTTTCAGCATTTCATTTCATTAATGCTCTACTTACTTAGCATTAGGCTAATAGATGAGTTTTGTGATGTAGGTGAAGAAGTTTCAGCATGTGTGTTCTCTGAGCATGTTAAGGACTAGACTGGTTGGAGGAGTACATTCATGCATCGGTTTGGTGCACTAATGAGGCGGTTTAACAAATGTCAGTATGTGAAGTCTTAATGAACAAGTGTATTGTTGAAATGTGTTGAAGATTTTAATGACAGTAGTAGTTTTAATGATTTGACATGTTTTTGGGATTATCTTGACTATGAAAACATGATTTGGTTTAGTTGTAGATTGTTATTCTGGATTTATAAAGTTGTGGATCTATGTTGTTTTGAATAACTGCTGTTAAAATTTACAAGTTCTTTTAGTAGGCAGAGTTGTCTGTTTGTTTAGAGTGTAACTGTTCACCGGCGGATGTTGTCTATCGGTGGATGCTGTCTATCAGTGGATGTTGTCTATCGATGGATGTTGAGTGTTACTGTTTACCGGTAGATGTTGTCTATCGGTGGACGTTGAGTGTACTGATCACCGATAGATGTTGGGTGATAGAGTCGAGTGGATGTGATCGGTGGATGCGAGTAGTAGATTTTATCATTTTGTGATCGGTGGATGTGAGCGGTAGATGTGTGTAATAGATTTTGTCGTTTTGTGATTGGTGGATGTGAGCGGTAGATGTGAGTAATATATTTTGTCGTTTTATGATCGTTGGATGTGAGCGGTAGATGTGAGTAATAGATTTTTTCGTTTTGTGAACGGTGGATGTGAGCGGTAGATGTGGGTAGTAAATCTTGTCGTTTTGTGATCGGTGGTTGTGAGCGGTGGATGCATTTTGTTTAGCTTCTACCGCTGAGATTATTCTGTCTCTACCTCTACCGCTGACACTGTTTAGCGAAAGAAGTAATCTGTTTCTGCTTCTACCGCTGGGATATTTGGAGGAGGATGTGTTTGAAATTTTACGACCTTTAAATATTCAAAACCTTTATGTCCTCGTTTCTATTGGCCGATTATTTCTATTATTTAATTGTTTTACACAAGTATCGTCTTAGTACTTTGTTTTAAACCTATTTTATACAAATGTATTTCTGCTGCAAGTTTTAACGTTTAAATGGTCAAATTTTGATCGTTGGATGAAATTTTAAAATTTTCACAAAGTGTCATAGTTCGGTTCAGTATTATGAGTAGCGAACCGGGTTCAAAAAATTCGGGGCGTTACAATATGTCAGTTTTTACTCACTCAAATTTATGTTGATGACATAGTGTTTGGCTCAGTGTCACAGGTGATGGTAGATGAATTCATCGCTCAAATGACTGGAGAATTTGAGATGAGTATGGTAGGAGAACTCAATTATTTTCTTAGTCTTCAGATTCAGCAAGAAAAGGATGGCATCTTTATTTCTCAAACCAAGTATGCTAAGAATTTGTTGAAACGCTTTAAGTTGGAGAATGCACGTCCTCGTAGAACACCAATTGGGTCACCTGAGAAGCTCTCCAAAGATGAGAAGAGAATTTTTGTTGATGCTCGTTTATATAGGAGTATGATTGAGAGTCTCCTATATCTAACTGGTAGCCGGCCGGATATTTGTTACAGCGTGGGTTTATGTACTCTATTTCAAGCAAATCCTTGTGAGTCACACCTAGTGTCAGTAAAGATGATTCTCAAATACATTGGCGGGACAACGGACTATGGAATCTGGTATTCGTTCGATGCAAATGCCAATCTGGTTGGTTATTGTGATTCTGACTGGGCAGAGAGTTCAGATGATCGAAAAAGTACTTCTGACGGATGTTTCTATTTGAGAAATAATTTAGTATCTTGGTTTAGCAAGAAACAAAACTCTATTTTTTTGTCTACGGCTGAGGCAGAATATATTGCAGCTGGTAGTAACTGTACTCAGCCTCTTTGGATTAAACAAATGCTTAAAGATTACGGTGTCACACAAGATGTCATGACACTCTATTGCGACAACATGAGTGATATTAATTTTTTCAAGAATCCAGTGCAGCATTCTCGGACCAAGCATATTGATATCCGACATTATTTCATTAGATCTCTTGTGGAAGGAAAAATCATTACTTTTGAGCATATGGTGACCGAAAAAAAATTACTGATATCTTCACAAAAGCTTTGGTTAGTGTGAGATTTGAGGAACTGAGGTCTACCCTAGACCTCTGTGTCATGTGAAGAGATTCTTCTGTGTTGTAAGTTTTTTTTATTTGCTTTTATTTGAAAAAAAAATCGCCACTTGTTTTAGGTGATTTCTTTTATTGCTAATATTTCTTTTGAACTTTTTGGTCTGTAACTTCCTGCATGACACAAGGGTTCTATGAAGCTTTCAGCAGTCTTTATAGAAATTTGGAGTTAATCTCATATGTATTGATGGAGGTTTTTATGAGATTTGATCGTGGCTATATTCTTAGGTTTATTTCCCAACTTATTTGAAGATTTATGATTTATTTTCCAAATTGAGTGGGATTTTGGATTTATTTCTCAATTTAAATAATGATTTATGGTTTATTTCCATAAACTCAAACGGCTATTCTCCTTCTCAAGATTTGAGTTTTCTGATTCCATGGTGATTATTGAAGAAGTACCTATGAATAAGGTTTCCGAATCTTGGAAGCAATTCGGGTCAAGTGCCCCCAATATCAGAGATGTCACTAGCAAAGTTTCCGACGCCGAATTTCAAGGATAGGTGTTTTTAAGGGGTCATTTGTTTAAATTCTCACCTAGTGTGATCAATACACATTTGAGCAATCATTGGGTTGATTATGGGGAGTTTACTCCTAATTTCAACAAGATAATTACTGATGTCACTGATAGTGTTAGACATGTGTGGCCCCGTGGTAAAGATTTTCTGCCTCGTAACTTACTGTCAAGTATGCTATTCTGCACAAGATTGCTATGAGAAACTGTCATCTTACTTTTCAAGGAATTGATTGTGAATCATGCCGATTGCAAGAATGAAAGATCAGCTATTCTGTTTCCTTGTTTGAATTATGGTATTCTATCTTCTCAACAAGCTGTGATTTGGATAAAAAGTTGTTGATATGGATAAGGAGGACATTAAAAATAGCTACAAGCTTCTGGCAGGTGATCAGGTTAATGATTTGGAAGGTGTTCCCGAGGGTGTTCCAGCTCTCGACAATGTTTCTGATTCTGCATTGTTATCTCGTTTAATCAAAGTACCTGAAGATGAGCTGAAATTTTTGAATGATCAGCAAATAGTCATTGAAAAGAGAAAGATAGTAGTTACTGGATGCTTGATGACTTTGTCAGAAAAAGGTCTGCTAAGGAAGTTGCTCATAATATCTTCGAGAGATAAAAAAAAACTGCAAATTTGAAGGAACAAGTTAAGGAGACCAAAATTGTTGAAAAGTTAAGAGTTTGAACTGATGTCACTGAAGTAGCAGAGGAGAAAGCTCCAGTATTTCACAATGAAGAAGAATCTGTCCAAGGTAAAGATGCTAGTGTGCAGTTGTCAGCATCTGCAATCGGGTTAGTTTCGTATGATGATGAATCTGCCTAATGAATATTACTGTGAATTCTCTCATGAGTTATCGTTGTTGATGGATATTTTGCTATGGTGGTTATATGACTTGATATTTGTGTGGTGACTACATGGTGGATACTTTATTTTTATACCTTTTTGTCTTTTTATGGCAAAAGGGGGAGTATTTTGCTAGTGTTATGATGTTGATGTTATCTACAATGTTACAAGTGATTTCTGATTAAGGGGGAGTTCTGGTTAATTGCCAACATGTAGGGGGAGTTTGTGATTTTGCCAAAAAATGCCAAAGAGGGAAATTGTAAATCTAAATATTATTGACATTGATTTTTTGGCAATTAGCAATTATGAAAAATTATGATATCATGGCATTATGAAAAATTTGATTTATGAAAATTATATTTTGGAAGGTTGCTTCTTGAAAATCAAGAGCCTATCCATTTAAATTTTTGACGTTCAAATAAACCAAGAAATTATCTATTTGAATTATGGAATATGGTTATTTTTGAAAGATCAAATCTTTTTCGAATGATGTTACTTGGAGAGCAAGTTGTCACGAAATTATAGGAAGTTATTATTTTGGATAGCTAATTTTAAGATTACGAGTTTGTTAAGCTGGATTACAGCAAGATTCAAGATCACAGCATCTAAAGGATTTGATCTCGATTCGTTTGCTCGTCGGTTGCTCGGATTTTCCATATGTGTTATTTTCGAAAATCATTTTTGGAAAGTTGAATTGATAATTGCTTGCTGGATTATAGCAAGATATATGATCACAACAATTGTGGGATCCATTCCTAATTCATTGGGATCCATTCCTATTAAATAGGTAGCACTTTCCATAAATATCACACCCGATGTCACAGATCCGATTTTCATGGGATTCGATTTCCTTATTCTGTGCGATCTGTTTGGAGAGAATATTGAAGATCAAAAACAGAAATATTCGATGGACAGTATATTATGCATTCTTCCCTCACAATTAAGTGCTGCTGAAGCCATTATTCTTGAGAGCCGAAAGTCTTTATTCATTCGGGCGATTTATTCTTCACCCACGATTTCGTGTGGTGTAAGTTGTTATTCATTCGATCTATAATAGACTGTCCTAAACACTCTATTCTGATTGGTTTTCGTTATTTTATGAGTGTGTTGTTTGAGTGTATCCAAAGACAACGGTTGGTGTCGCTGACGGTGTCATAGGTCAATTCCTTGATATTCTTCATTGAACCTCAGTTTTGGGAGGAGGCTGCCTGGAACTCAAGAGGAGTTCTAATCTTGGGCAAGGGAATCTAGCCATATACAGATTCCGGGATGAGTCATCATCGACAAGGGGAGCTTGTCACATTTGGATTCCGGGAGGAGTCATCATCAACAAGGAGATCTTCTTGCATTCAGATTCCGGGAGGGATCGAATTCAAGACGAGGGAGCTCACAAAAACAGATTCGGTGGAGAAGTTAGGAAGAGACGGCGACAAAGAAAAGAGGGAGTCTTACTTTGTATTAGACCGAGCGTCTTAGAACTTTGTGAACTCAGAGAATTGTTTTTAATTCTAGGCGTGGCCCCGCAGACGTAGGCAATTGCCGAACTGCGTTACCAACCTCCTGCCTCCTTACTTTTCGTATTTTATTATTATCCATTATTGCAATTATTATCGGTGTCTCATGTAGTGTTCCACAACATACTAAGACACCGCGTAACTGTAACACCCGAGTTAACGGCCAGGTGATTTTCTTAACTGTATTAACGGTCATAAATATTTAATCTTCGTAGTTTAGGATTTATGCCAAGCTTAATTAATTACATGTGGATCTAAACTAGGTTGGATGGCAAAGTTGTAATAATGGAGGATTGAGGCCAGTATTTAAAGAAAAAGGAAAGGATTCAAACCTCATTTAAACCACTGTAGCCGACACCACCCTTTCCGGCGATTTCTTCTCTCGCAAGTCCTTACTCTCTGCTATCAGTGTCTTCGTCGCCGATGACCGGTTTCTAGCCGCATTCCTCTGCGAATCCGCACCCGAGGTATGAAATGGACCATATAGTTATCTGTTTGTGTTTGGAACTCTGTTTTCAGCTCGGCATTTGAACTCGGATTTTATCAATGGCCGAGTAGTATAAGAACATTTTGAAACCCGAGATTGGTAATGTCATTCCGAATCGATTATGGACATTTAAAACAACCAACCCTGAGTTATCATTATCGAATCCATCTATTTTGATTTTGGGATTTCGGGTTACATTGAGTATTAAACTAAGAACTCGGGAAGGACTCTTAGCTATTAAATCTTAGGATAACTCGAGATTAGAACTATTAGGATTTTGTTTTAACTACTGCAATGTAAATGTTTAGGTGAAGAAGTTTGAAGAGAAAGGAGCTCAAGTGCTAAGGAGACCAGGTAAGTGAATGTATTAAGATTTCCGGCTAATAGAGCCCTACATCGTGGGAGTACTAGGGTGAGATGTCTAATGTTTACCTTATGATTATGAGCTTGTCTGCACTCGAAGGATTTATGTATGTTGCGAGTTATACTATGTGATGACCTGTTAGTGAATGTGAAGTTGTCTGCTCTGGTATGATCCTTGTCATAGTTTGATGAGTTAAAAGCTCTCATGTTCATGCATCATGAATGTTTCTCAAGCATAGAAAAGTGTTTTAACGCATGTTTTCCATGAACAAGATATGTATGTATATATGTATATGTATAAGATTTATGCAACGTGGATTAAGTGAGGGTTGGGGGCGGTTCGGCGTATGTCACAGTCCAAAGAAGGACATATGAATACGACCCGCAGTAGGGAACAAGATCAAACTCACTGTCGAACCCCCTTTACCGACACAAATTCTCTCTTGATCCACACAACCTAAACAAAGAATATGAACAATGACTATGAATGATGAATATGATCAATGATTATGAATGATGAATATGATCAATGACTATGAATGATGAATATGATCAATGATTATGAATGATGAATATGATCAATGATTATGAATGATGAATATGATCACTGACTATGAATGATGAATATGATCAATGACTATGAATGATGAATATGAACAATGACTATGAATGATGAATATGATCAATGATTATGAATGATGAATATGATCAATGACTATGAATGATGAATATGATCAATGATTATGAATGATGAATATGATCAATGATTATGAATGATGAATATGATCAATGACTATGAATGATGAATATGATCAATGATTATGAATGATGAATATGATCAATGACTATGAATGATGAATATGATCAATGATTATGAATGATGAATATGATCAATGATTATGAATGATGAATATGATCAATGATTATGAATGATGAATATGATCAATGATTATGAATGATGAATATGATCAATGATTATGAATGATGAATATGATCAATGATTATGAATGATGAATATGATCAATGATTATGAATGATGAATATGATCAATGATTATGAATGATGAATATGATCAATGACTATGAATGATGAATATGATCAATGATTATGAATGATGAATATGATCCATGTAGTGTTGCATTCCTTACTAAGCATTAGGCTTATAGTTTAAACCTTATGATGTAGGTGGCGAGTTTTCAGGTGAGGAACTCAAGGTCAATGAAGATGTCTAAGCTTGGTTGCTGGAGGATGCTCAGTGTGACAGTGGAGGCTGGATAGGCGATCAAGTTCCCTGGTTATACCCATAGTAAGTCAGAGAAGTTTATGATAAACAGATGACTAAGTGGAATAGAGTTTTCTTATAACAATGAGATTTGGATTTTTAATGGTTTGACTTCAGAGTCTGTCAACGATTTTAATGATCATTGAATGGTCTATTTTGCTTAAGCCTTCCGCTATGTGTATCTTATATGGGATATGGTTTTCACTCATTAGAGCTTATAATTCCCAGGTTAAGGTTTGGGTGAGTTGTAGTATTCTCTGTTGGATGAGGTTGTTTGATGATTATAGTGTTTTACTGCCGTAAGATAGAAGCTGGATGAGGCATTCATCCGGCTGACGTCATCGGCAGATGTCAAATGATAGGAATCGAATGATTGAGTCTTCCGGATGACGTCACCGGAAGATGTAGTATGTTCTTCATCGGCAGATGAAGTGTTTAAGCCATCAGATGATGGAAGTACTATTTTGTCGTCTAGCGATCGGCAGATGTAGAGTGTTTAGCCATCGGACGACGTGAGGGTTTTTTTGTCGTTTAGTGACCGGGTCATGTTTTAAATATGCACGTGGGGAGCACATGTCCATCGGATGATGTTTCCCTATTTCACCGGAAGATGAAGTATATTTCCTCGCCGGATGATGTAAATGATAATTTGTCGTTTAGTGATCGGATGATATAGAGCTTGTAAGCTATCGGTAGATGTTTTAATTGGTCACACGAGATGCACGTGATCGTCGGTCGATGCGAGTATTCGCATCTGCCGAAAGGTGTTTAAATGAGTCATGTGGGGTGCACGTGCCACCCGGAAGATGCAATGTCTATCGGTTGATGCATGCAGACCCATGCAACTTGTACGTCGATTGGAAGCATGTACGATGGACTAATTTTCAGGGACTAATTTTCCATCTGTTAAGTTGAAGTCTTTAAGCCTGTTAGGTATACTGTTATAAAAAAAAAAAAAGAAGGAGAAAAGAGTTCAAATATGAATTAAAGTTTTATGTAAAGTCAAGAATTTCGTGGCGATCCTCTCCGGGTCGTTACAGTAACTAATCACGATTTTTCACTAATTAAATACAAGATCAATCTTACCTTGATCTACATAAATATTGTCACACAAAACAACATGACCAAGAAATTCAAGCTCTGCCATCCAATAGTAGTATTTCTATCTTTTAGCATATAATTGATGATTTCTCTGTGTCTACAACAAAATCCATAAATGCTCCATATGTTTATGATGAGTTTTAAAATAAATTAGTATGTCATCAATGAAGATTACAAGAAACTGATTCATGTAAGGCCAACAAAATTAAGTTTATCCTATCCATAAAAGCAACAAATGCATTTGTCAATTCACATGGAGAACCAATACTCTAAAATGCCAAAACTGAGACTAAAAAGTTATCATGGAATATTCTTCTCACAGTGCTTTGACTAGCAATAACCCGATCTGAAATTAATTATGGAAAATACATTGTTCCACTCAACTAAACGAACAAGACATCAATCCTAAACAATGGATACTTATTCTTGATCGTCACTTGATTTAAGTTCTATTGACCAATGCATAACCGGAGCAAACCATCATACTTCTTAGCAAACAACATCGATGTTTCTCACAGAGACATACTATTATGAATAAAATCATTATATAGATAATCATTCATCTATGCTGACACCCAACTCAGTTGAAGCCATCATGCATGGAGGGATACATACTAGCGCAATAGTGGTAAATAAGTCAATATTTGTAACGCCCTAAATATTTTTAAAATTTATTTTTTCCTAATTTGTAATCTTAAATTTTTTTCCCCAAATTGATTTATCAACTTAGGTTCAAATTCGGACGTTAAAATCATAACTTCATAATTCTGAAAGCCTTTTCAAATATTTAACAAACAAATATTAAATGCTCAGAAACTTTTAAAAATAAAGTTCAAACATTAAATAATTTTTTCATAAATAAATGCAGAATCAATACATTAATAAAAAAATTCAAAAAATTTGTATTAACGAAATGTCAACATAATTTATTTAAAATCTCAACAAAATACAAAATATCTTCGAAGGTTGAAATATACGAAATTAAACTCATTTCCTGACCCAAAAATATTTCATTCTTCTGTATGCTCTCCTGCTTCTGGAAGGTTCTCGATCAAAGTTATTTCTTCCTCAGATAAAAGCTCACCACCATCACAAAATTACAAACTATAAGTATAACTCAGTAAGCGAAAATACATGCAGGTGCAAATTAACATTATATTTTACTTAATTCTGACTTTGAGAGTTACATACTGGTTAGAATTTATTTTTCCAATCTTTATTCAGGCTTACCCATCTCATTGTCGTTCAGGATTTATCATCTTATTTTTATTCAGGCATAGCCATCTCATTGTCGTTCAGGCATAGTTATCTCATTGTCGTTCAGGCATAGTCATCTCATTGTCCTTCAGGCATAGTCATCTCATTGTCCTTCAGACATAGTCATCTTATTGTTGTTCAAGCATAGTCATCTCATTTTTATTCTAGTTTAGTCATCTCATTGTCGTTCAGACGTAGCTATCACATATTTTCTATCAATTCCATCATATTCATACATACAAGATGTTCTACTATTTTTATCTTTTAAAATAATATTATGTCAATGCCTAAACATGTTTGTTCAGTTCAAATATAGAGTCGAATAATAAAATATTTATAGAGAAAATAACATAGATTTTGTGATATAAAGTCGTAGCCAAAACGTTCAAAAATATGGTGTTTCACTTACCAAGATTCCGAATAAAATATCATTCCTAAATAAAATATTTAATATTAAATTCTCACATAGATAAATCTAATTTCAGAAGAATTTTGGCAAAAATTTCTTATGTGTACTCTTAGGTCGGTTATGGTCGAATTGGATCGATTCGGATGACTTTCAGGATTTTTTCTACCTAAATAAAATATTTGATATTAATTTTTCACTTTAATAAATTCATTTAAAAAAGATTTAGGGAGAAATTCCTTACCGGTTTATTCTTAGATCGGTTTGGGTAGGATTAGGATCGTACCTTACAGCTTTTGGGTTTAATTTGTCAGTTTGGAAGCGATCTAGTTTAGTCTGGGTCAATTCTAGTCGAAATTTGGGTAGGGTCCGGTTCAGTTGGATCAGATCTGGTTTTTTTGGTCTGGTTCGGTTCGCAAGGCCGGTTCGATTGGACCACCTTTAAGTGAACCAGTTCTGGGTTAGAAGAAAACCTGAACCTTTTTCTTCCTCTTCTCCTTCGCGAGTTCCTTTGCATTTTCCCCTTCGGCTAAAACACACAGAGTGTGTTTCTCTCTTTGGTTGAAGATGTTGCACACCGAAGAGAGATTTCTTCATGTCAGAGGAGGTGTCTTTGATGATTCCCGACTAAGAAGAGTTTCGCCAGTGCTCGACTGCTTGAGTGGAGGATTATGGCTATGACTGGGTGGCGCTCGGAGGTCGGAGCTCAAAGGTAAGAGCTTCCTGAATATATAACTCGAAAGAGAGAGAGAGTTGTAGTGTGTATTATCCCCTTCAGCGAACCTCTCCATTTATAGGAGAAATTCTTAACAAACCTCCCCCACCCCCCAAAAATCCGACTTCAATCGAATTTTTAGCTAGTAAATCTGATCTGAATTCGGATTTCCAGAAATATTGTCTGTGGTTAGGAGGGTTTAATAATATTTTATTTTGATTTTTGAATGATTTTTATATTAAAAACATCTAATTTGCTGTTTAGAGTATATTTGTGTGATTCTCAGGGATTTTAGGAATCAAATCGTAGATTAGATTTTGACTTTAAATTGATTGGAGATTTTAAAATTTTAATTTAGAATTAAAACCCTAAACTATCACAATATCAAACTTTATTGTCAAACATTGAATCCTACAAGATAGGATGCTCAATCTCAATGATGTTTCTCATGTATGACTATCTCCTAGTCGCCGTCAATAACAAACATACTTCCTTAATACTCCAATTTCTTCCATTCGCCCATACAAGCTTTGTAAACTAAAATTAATAGTAATCAATTTCAAATCAGTATGGTACACAACAACTTACTCGCTTACTAACTGAAGAGTTATATTCTTTGTATAACGATTAATTTTGGATAAGTACTTACTCAATTAGTTTACATCCAAAATTACATAAAACTAATCCATCAGTAAAAGAGTTAGATATACTGGTATCTCGATTCACACATGAATAATGACTAACGATGACTACTTCTTCATTCGCATATCATGACACCCTATCAAGTGTAGTCATACGCCTCAAACAATCAATTGCATAATCTTTAACAAGTTTTTTCCAAGCTTTTACTAACTTTCCATTCTTCCTTTTTCCAAATCTTTAACGCCATCAGATTTTTCTTTTCTTCAAAAATCAATTAAGTAGGAAAGTCAACCCCAAATACTGAGAAATATGTAGAAAATTAACTATTTTCTTTAAATAGTTTCTTAAATTCAGATTCTGAACTATTGTAACAAAATAGTTGTTTTCTCTTCAAACATCCAAAATTTATATAATTTAAATTAATATATTCATGCAAAATATTTACCATTTAATTACCAAATATAGAGTTACTTGTACCGCCTCTCCTCAGAGACCACCAAAGCAAGGCCACGTCGCTATGTCAGTGAACCAAATTGCGATAGTGAACTTCATAAGTCGGATTGAAGTCCATGAAACACTACATGATATTTGAAATCCCTCGTGTCCATGGTCATTGTATCGAAATTCAAAGATATGATGGACAATCTGTATCAACTTCATCAATATATCTCACCTTTTGCACAACATACCTAAGAGTTTATAACTTAAAACTAGTAGTGAAATGTACTGAAAGGAAAATACAATTTAATCTACATTCAATACACATAATACAAGAAATAAATATGCACCTACAAGTCTACCTCCGACTATCCTACGTAATCTTCGTTTATTCATCTTACCTTTGATCTAATAGTCTTCATGTGGAGTCCTATTTTGCTCCAAGTACAATATTATCCACTTTATATCGGAGTCTGTACAGACTTGTTCTTGAGATTAGTAAAAAATGTATTGTACTAGGTAGGAAGAAGAACTCTACTTATAAAGTAGTCAATTTCCACTCTCTCAAGTGATGTGAGATTGTGCACCTCCACTGGCATGAGTTGGGCCCTCACAATACTAGAATTTTAGGTCGTTCTTGCCTTAACAAGGCGAGCTGCCAGAATCTCCTCCCTTGAGGTCCCACCGTTCTCGTTGGCTACACTTCCGGTTGAGAATTGACCCAGATACTATTTGTGGAGTCCCCCGGTGCTCACAGTACAATATTGTCCTCTTTGGGCTGGAGCCTACGAGGATTTGTGATTGAAATTAGTCCAAACCATGTTGTACTAGGTATGAAGATGAACTCTATTTATATAGCACTCAATTTTCACTTTCTCAACCAATATGTGATTGTGTACCTTCATTAGTATGTGTTGGACCCTTACAATCAACAGAATCTTAGGTTGTCTTTGTCTTCTCAGGACAGGATAACACACTTCAATTGTATTCATAAAAGATGTAATCAACAAATGTGAAAGTCCTGTTTGTTCAAAGTAAATTCATTTCAACTAATAACAAAGTACTATTCTAAAAGCTAGTAATCTTCCATCCACTCAATTTACACAAAAATCATCTCACACCCTAAAGGACCATGACATGACTTGTCTCTAGTACACTATCATTTATATATTCATAAAGTATTGTTCTGGGTGTACTTATGACCACTAACAATCGATATTGTCCTCAACGAGTACGCTCTTGTACAATCTAGTACTAACTAATGTTCAACCTATTAAATACACCATATCATGATCTATCCAACTACAAGCATGCATCTATCCTCAATTAACCTCATAGATACTTAGAGACTTGTCTCTGTACTTGTAGAATGTGATTGCTTAGTCGATTATGCCATCGTACACCTCAATGGCTTGTCTCATGCCCATACATATGAATTACAAACGTTTAGTCGACCTAGCGTGGAATGCTAATACAATAGTTTATCATCCATAAGTCGTATCATACAATGCTCAATAATATTCATAGAATCGTATGATGTTTGTTACTTATGCATCATCAAATTATTTTATGAGGAATTATAACATGATCACACTCATAACTCAATGAGCTCTCACTGTAGAATCCCAAACTTTTCTTCTAGCATCTTTTTTCACGCACAACACGCGCATTTACTCGTAGCTTAATCAGATCTCACGAATGGACTGTTGCACCTCGAATCTTTCTTTCTCTAAACATTTATGACTTTTCACCACCATATAGGAACACATGATCTCTTTCCTTCTTGTTCATCATCGTTCCGTTATTATTATCACACGGATATATGTCATTCATTATACTTGCATTTATTTTTCTTATGCTTCTATAAATATAATGTAGTGCAATGCAAAAACGGTCTAACATACTATTGTGAGGTGGACTTCTTTTTCTGAAAGAAGCAATGACATGTCTGTATCCACTAAACTTTAGCTAAGAGCATGATTATACATAGATTAACCACACGATATCTAAAAATTACGTATAACTTAAGTTTCCGGGTCCATAAGCAATCTTACATACCACTTTCATTTTAACATTCAATTTTGAAAAACAGCTTTGTGCTTTACATATTTTAATCTATTGAAAAGTGTATGCCCTGTGACAGTGGGAACTAGGAATTAAATTTGGAGATCCATTGTAGGTAAAATTGTGTAGACTTAGGCCATGAATTCTGGGGAAAAAAGTAAAGCATGCGCATTACTTAGCCAGCTGTAATAATAAAAAGCTGACAATGACTCTTTAACCTCACTCACTGACTCTGTCTTCATTATTATCCGGCCCTTCTACTCTTCCACTTCCCATACGTAATACAAATACTCATATTACACCTTACATACAACAGATGATGCAATGTCTAGTTCTTGCAATCAAGTTATGCATTCATTTGGTTACTTTCTGTAGATCAATAAAATAATAAATCTTAGAAATATTCGTGGAATAACTCGTTGTTTACTTGATTAGACTTATAAATAATGGATAACATTGTGTTTGTCGACACTATTCAAATGAAAAAATCCACTTGTGGTTTACTTGATTAGACGTAGAAATAATGGGTAACGTTGTATTTGTTGACATTACTCAAATGAAAATATCGTGTAAATTAAGAGCGGAGTTCTCTATCGTATCCCAATGGAACACTTCTGAAGGACAGAAAAACCTCAAGGCATGCAATGCAAATGTATCTACCCGTCAACAATATGATTTGAAATTGTAATAGTATTACCAAATGACGAGAAGGAAATATGAAGAGTGAGTGCAAGGATTTTGGTAGGAATCATTACTAGAAGAAAATGAAACGTTAGAAAAAAAGAAATTCACTATAAAATCGAAAGATGCTTGAAACTTTAGAACTATGAAATAAATAAGGTTTATATCGAGACAGCATGGTATCTCCTATGACCTATAATGTGTGAGCCCTAAAGGAGTCAATGGTCTGGATTGCCGATTTTATTTCATTGCTATCTCTTCATATATTGGTTTAATGAGGTTTAAGCATAATTGTTTTGATGATGAAAGTGATTATGAGTTATATATTATTCTAAGTTATTATGATGATTATGATTATGATTACGAGCACTTAGATATGTGTTAGATATGGATATGATAAATAATATGCGTGATATTTATTTTAATAATATTATCTTTGCTCTCGTTAGGAATACCCTTAATAAGAGATATTTGGTTCTAGTAATATGTTTGATAAAGTTCTCTTAGTTAACAATGAAGCATATAGGACTTAGATGCAAAAAAGTGTGAAAAACTATTCAAAGTGTCGACCGCAAGACTCAGGTGTCGACCACTAGGCCATTTTGCAAAACTAAAGTGTCGACCGCTAGAGGCAAGTGTCGACTGTCAGGCCATCTTGCAAATATTGCATAGAGCTCAAGGTGTTGACCGCCAGTATTAAGGGTTGACCGCTCAATTCATAGAAAGTTAAAGGTGTCGACCGCGCAGTCTACCACAGTGTCGACCGAGTTGTTGAACGACATTCAAATTTACACACAATGGTCTACAAGTGTTGACCGGTGCACTGCTTTTCTGAAGACGTTTATAAAAAGAGGAGTGCAACCTTGTGTAAGGTGGGAGTTTGAGAATCATATCGAAGTGCTGCTAATTTTTCCATTTGAGAACAAAAAGTCTTCCGCCTAATCACACTTCTCTTAAACTTCAACTTGAGATTATCAACCTTGAGAAAGTGTGATATTGTATTCTATTGTTCAATCTCTTCTTTGTATATCAAAAAACTTGTAAAGGATGACGTCCTTGAAGAGTCAGAAAAGGTTCGATTGACACCCGCAAGCTCAATCAAGGAAAAGGATGACGCCCTGCAATAGTTGAAAGGTTGATTGGCATTCTAAAGCACAATCACTTGTAACCAAAAGGATTTTGGTGAAGGAATCTTCAAAGATGAGCCTTGAGGCACAAACATCAGTTTGGTCGAAACGCATTAACAAATTTGTTTGCACTCTCTTATCTCTCTCTTTACTATATTGTTTTATCGTTACATATTTATTTTAGTTCATACAATCAAGAGAGATAAAACGTATAAAAAGATTGCTACTATAATGCCCTAATTTTTTTTTAAAATTTTTTTTTCAAAATTTGAAATCCTAATTTTAAAATCCTAAAAAAATTTCTCCAATTTGATTTTATAAATCAAATTTAATTTCGAGCATTATAACCATAATTTCTAAAATTTTAAAAAAACTTAAATGAAAGCATTAAATACACGGAAACTTAAAACAATATTCAATCATTAAATAACTTTGGTCAAAATTAAAATAAATGCAGAATTAAAATCATCCATAAAACCTTATCAATGACGAAGTCAACATAAATTATTGAAAATTTCAACCGAAATAATTTATGAAATATTCTCGAAAACTGAAACATAAAAATTTAAATTGCTTCCTCTAAAAATACATTGTCTTCTTCTGTATGCTCGCTTGCCTCTAGAACATTCTCGATCACAGTCAATTCTTCCTCTAATAAAAACTCACCGACATCACAAAACTATAAATTATGAGAATAACTCAGTAAGCGAAAACACGTGAATGTGCAAAATTAACATCATATTTTACCAAATTCTGACTTAACAGTTACATACTAGTTGGAACTCATTTTCACACCTTCGTTCAGACTTAGTCATCTCATTGTCGTTCAGACTTTGTCATATCATTTTCATTTAAGCATAGTCATCTCATTGTCATTCAGGCGTAGCCATCTCATTTTAATTCAGGCGTAACCATCTCATTTTTGTTCAGGCTTAGCCATCTCATTGTCATTTAGGCTTTACTATCACATATTTTCGAACAATTCCATCATATTCATACACATACAAAATGTCCTACTAATTTTATCTTTATACAATTCTATGTCAATACCTAAACATGCGTAGTCAAATATCATAATATGTAACAAAATAATTATAAAAAAATAACATAGATTTTGTGATGTTGGGTTGTAGCCAAAATGTTGAAAATGTGGTATTTTCACTTCCGAGAGTTTAGGTTTATCGGGATTTTTTCAAGATTCAAATAATATCATGTCCGAATAAAATATTTGGTATTAAATTCCTACTTAAATAAATTCAATTTTCAAAAGATTGTGGGTAAAATTTCTTACGTGTACACTTGGTTGAATATGGTCGAATTAGATCGATTTGAACGACTTTCGAGATTTTTCCTGTCTAAATAAAATATTCTGTATTAATTTTCCACTTTAATAAAGCCATTTCAAAAGGATTTAGACAAAAACTTCTTACCGGTCGGTCAGATTTGGATCGTTTCAGATGGCTTTTGGTCAAATTTAACAGTCCAAAAGCAATATGTTCGGTCGATTCTGGTCGAAATCAGGTCAGATTTTTTTTGATTGGTTCGGTTCAGCTGGGCTGGTTTGGTTTTTTGGACCGTTTCGGTTGGACTGCACTTAAGTGAACTAGTTCAGTTCTTTAAAAAAAAAAAACCAAATCTTCCTTCTTCTTCTTGTTTCTTCGCGTCGTGCAGACCAAACACCCAAGAGGACGGTCTTTGAAGAACATCGGCCACTTTGACCAAGAGGAGCTCATCTGAGCTCAGTCGCTCGGGCGAGCTTGTGGCTATGACTGGGTGTAACGCCCCGAATTATATAAACCCGGTTCGCTACTCATAAACTCGAACTTGACTAAGAGACTTTGGACTAAATTTAAAACTTCGTTCAAAAGTCAAAATTTGACATTTTCTAAGCTCTAAAACATTTGAAAACTTGCAGCGGAAATCATTTAAGCAAAAATAGAGTTAAACAAAACTATAGAAACAATGTTTGAATATTCGGTTGGAATAGTAAGAAGTAATCGACCAAAGAAAGTAAAGGTTTAATCGTGAAATACTTGAGAAGTTACAGAAGTCAAACGTAGCTGCCGCTGAGCAAAGTCAACAGAAGAGACTGAAACAGAAAACAGAAGGCTTCTTCCGGTGACAAAACGACAAAAACTTTGGTTACGTCATCCGGTGGATTTAACAAACGACATCCACCGGTGATTAAACGACAAAGTCCATTTTTCCTTCACAAAACAAAATAAAACTGAATACATCGCCCGGTCACTAAGTGACAAAACCCATTGCTCGCAACCACCGGTCATAAGACGACAAAAGTCTTCCTACATCAACCGATAACGTCAGCCGGATGATTTCCTTCATCCGATCGACTAAATCTCGCATCCACTGATGACGTCAGCCGGATGATTTCTGTCATCCGATCGACTTTATCACACATCCACCGGTGCCGTCAGCCGGATGATTTCCTTCATCCGAACGACTATATCTCACATCCACCGGTAGAAAAAAACACAAAACATCCACCGGTGAACTTCATTCACCATTGGTGGAATTTACAAACTTTACTCAAAGCATTCAAAACAACCTGACCCAAAATAACATCTGACATTCAACAAATAGCCATTAACAAAAGAACAACGTCTGTATCCTCGACACAACTTTGGAAATATTAAACTCTAACTACATTTAAATCACGTAAACATTAAATAACTACTGTCGTTAAATTCTCAGTGTTCACCAATAAAATACTTAACTACTGAAACTTCACCTACAGACAAGTGTTAAACCGCCTCATCAGAACACCAAACCGTGGCAAGAATGTGCTTCAACAGCATCGCCTATTCCTCAGTAAATTCAGAGAACTCTCCAGTGGTTACCTCAACACCTACATCACAAAACTCATCTATTAGCCTAATGCTAAGCAAGTAAAGCAATAATGAAATGGAATACTGAAACATAAATCCTAATCATGCAGTTTCTACTTTCACAACTCAATTGCAATTTCGTTCATTCACTGAAATGATCCCTCGGTTCCATTGGGAGGTGGATCAGTTCTCCCAAAGTCATACATCCTCTTCTCAATTAAGGGGCGGATTGGTTCCCTTAACAGCTGATCTGATCCCTTAATTCCATTGGGAGTGGGATCAGTTCTCCCAAAGTCATACATCCTCTTCTCAATTAAGGGGCGGATTAGTTCCCTTAACAGGTGATCTGTTTCAATCTGTTCATACCTTGCCATAACATTTCATGTAAATTCATTTTCATATTTCTTCAAAAACATGATGCATGACAAAAAAAGAAAACACTCAAACATACATAAACCTACTGTTTTGTGATGTAGGTCCGAAGGCACACACAATACTTCACTTACCTGGTCTCTTGGAAATCGCTCGGTTTCAACTACTCTGGAAGCCCTGCTCACTTAATGTCATAAGCAGAATACCGATTAGATCATCACTAACCTTATCCTATATCATTCAGAAACCTAAGGAGCTAGTTTGGAAATTCTGGTCATCGTACATTCTCGGCTCAACACTAAACTCGAACTCAACTCACTCACAGCATTATCAAAAATACACACATTGCACTCTCTCTGCTATCTAGCTACAAAATCTCAAGAAAACAATGGGAGAACTTACCTAGTTTGAGGGTTGAAGATCGGAGAGGAAAAAAAATCGTCTGGAGCTCTGCTGAGCTTGAGCTGTATACCGAGAAAGGAAAAATGAGAGAACAGTGGCGGCTAAACCTCATTAAACCTTCCATTAAATACGCTATCCAAAATAACATCTCAAATTACCATCATGCCCTCTCACATTTATTAACCTAATCACTAGCTCCCCAATTTCATCCATAAAACATCCACTAAAATTTGATAAAGTAAACTGGTTTAAACAAAACCGGGTGTTACACTGGGTGGCGCTCAGAGACTGGAGGTTGAAGGTAAGTCCTCTTACCAAGAGAGAGAGAGAGAGAGAGAGAGAGAGAGAGAGAGAGAGAAAACTTCCTGAGTGAAATCGAGAGAGAGTTCTGGTGTGCTCTCCATCCACACCGAGCCTCTCAAATTATAGAGGTGTTTCTCAACCAACCTCCCCCAAAATCCGAATTCCATTCGGATTTTCAGTTTTGGAAATATGACGTCAATCGAATTTTCAGAGCTGGACACCTACATCTCATTCAAGTTGTAAATCTTATTCTCAATCGGATTTTCAGAGGCTCTAAGGCTACAACTAATAGAAAATCTGATTCCCAATCGGATTTTCAGAGGGTTTTTTTGTGAAAGAATCAGATTTCCTCTGAGTTTTTTTTTTAGAGATTTTTAGACTAAAACCTTAGATGAGGTTTGATTTGAGGATTTCGAATTGAATTTTCAATTTAGAAACTCTAAATTATTACATTCTTTCCTCTTTAAAAGAAATTTCATCCTCAAAATTTAAATTGTTACCTGAATAGCTCCGGATAGGGTTTCCTTATGTCTTCTTCTCTTTCCCAAGTTGCTTCCTCAGTGTTTCGATTCCTCCTTAACACGCTGTCAAGTGATGCCTTCTTATTTCTTAGTTCTCTTTCCTCCGAGTCTAGAATTTGAATCGGCTTTTCTTCATTTGATAGATCGAAATTGATTGCAAAGTCTAGGGATCTCATTGGTAAGACATGTGAGGAATCAAGAACCTACTTTTTCAACATCGAGACATGAAATACATTGTGCACGTGTTTGAATGAATTCGAAAAATCCAACTGATAAGTGACTTCTCCCAGTCTTCTTGAGATTTCAAATAGACTATAAATCTTGGTCTCATCTTTCATTTCTTTCAAAAACGCATCACGCCTGTCACTGGCGAGATTTTCAAGAAAACCTGATCCCCTACTGCAAACTCTAACTTTCTTCTTCTCTGATCAGCATAACTTTTTTATCTACTTTGGACCATAAGAATTATTTTCTCGATTAACGCAATAATCTCAGCAGTCTGCCTTAAAATATTCGGCCCAACAAGTATTCATTCATCCACTTCATCCAAATGCATAGGAGATCTTCATTTTCTGCTATATAAAGCTTCATAAGGTGTCATTCTAATCGAAGCTTGATAACTGTTATTGTAGGCGAACTCCACCAGTGGCAGGTTTTTACTCCAATTCCATTGGAAATCAATAGCACAAGCCCTTAGCATATCTTCTAGGGTTTGAATTGTCATTTCCGATTATCCATCTATTTGTGGGTGAAAAGTTGTATTGAAGTTTAACTGAGTACCTATAGCTTTCTGATACTCTTCCAAAATTTAGAGGTAAAACGTGTATCTCGATCAGACACGATAGAAATGGATGTACCATGAAGCCTGACAATCTCTTGAACATAAAGCCGAGCATATTGATCCATAGTATAAGTAGTATTTACCAGAAGAAAATGTGTCGATTTGGTAAGTCGGTCAACTATAACTCACACAAAGTTGTGACCCTTAATTGTCTTAGGAAGTCCCACCACAAAGTTCATAATGATATTCTCCCACTTCTACTGAGGCACCATGAGTGGTAGCAATGTACTAGCAAGTCGTTGGTGCTCCGCTTTGACTTGCTGACAAGTGAGATATTTTTCTACAAATTTAGCTACATCCACTTTCAATCCACGTCATTAGTAATGCTGCTTCAAGTCTCAATATATTTTGGTTGAACCAGGATGTACCGAGTAGGGGTTGAGTGTACCTCCTCCAATATAGTTTTCTTTAATCCCGCATCATCTGGTATACACCATCTCTTTTTGAACTGAATAATCCTATCATCTGATATAGGGAATTCAGATACTTTTTCAGCCTCTAATTCATCTTTCACTTTGCAAATAAATGTATCGCCACGTTGTTTATCCTTTATTCGCTCAAGCAAACTTGACTGAAGTATCATAGCAGACAATATTTCTAATAATCAAAACGGTACAATTTCGATATAAGACTTCTGCACCTCGTTAGTTAACTTTCCTGAAATCTGCCACAACGATGAAACTTACGACGATGTTCTTCTACTCGACGCTTCAGCTACAACATTAACTTTTCTAGGATGGTAAATGATCTCGCAATCATAGTCATTTACTAATTCCAACCATCTGTGTTGTCTCATATTTAGATCTTTCTGAGTTAGAAAATACTTCAGACTTTTATGATCAGTATAAATTTTGCATCTCTCTTCATAAAGATAGTGTTTCCAAATTTTCAGTGCATGAATCACCGCTGCAAGCTGGAGCTTGAGTTGGGTAGTTTTTCTCGTGATCCTTCAATTGTCTCAAGGCATAAGGTATAACTTTTTCTTCTTGCATGAGAATACATCTAAGTCCATACTTTGAAGTATCACTATACACCACATATTTTTCTAATCCAGATGGAATAGTAAGTATAGGTGCCGAGATCAATCTCTTCTTTAACTTCTGAAAAATTTGTTCGCACTCTTCAATGCATAAATACTTGACACATTTTTTGGTTAGTTTTGTAAGCGGGTTGGATAATCTTAAAAATCATTCTATAAATCTCCAATAATATCCCGCAAAACCAAGAAAACTCATTATCTCAGCCACGTTCTTTAGTTGTGGCCATTTACTAACAGCTTCAATCTTCACTAGATCAACTGATACACCCCCCCTTTAAAACAATGTGGCCGAGAAAAGTCACTTTCTCCATCGAAAATTCACACTTGGAGAATTTTTCATATAACTTCTTACGTTTCAATGTTGATAAAACAATCCTCAAGTGTTTTCATGTTACTTCTTATTCTTCGAGTAGATGTGGATGTCGTCGATAAAAACTATTACAAAATTATCCAAAAACGTCTTGAAAATCCGGTTCATCAAATCCATAAATGCGGCTGGTGCATTACTTAATGCAAAAGACATGACTTAGAATTCAAAGTGGACATATCTTGTGCAAAATGACATTTTGAACACATCATCTTCCTTAATTCAAAGCTGATGATAGCTAGATCTGATATCAATCTTCTAGAAAATCGCTGCTCCCTTTAATTGATCAAATAAATATTATCAATTATCGGCAGTGGATACTTGTTTTTAATAGTAACTTTGTTGAGATCTTGATAGTCAATATACATTCTCATAGATCCGTCTTGTTTCTTCACAAATAATATCGGTGCTCCCTAGGGTGAAAAGCTCGGTTGAATAAATCATTTCTCTAGTAAAACATCGAGTTGAGTTTTTAACTCTTTTAATTCACTTGGTGTCATTCTATAAAGGGCTTTAGAGATCAGTGCCATTCCAAGTAGCACATCAATGCTGAATTTTACATATTTCATTGGTGGAAAATTTGTCAAATTATCAGGGAATACATCCGAAAATTCATAGACTATCGACACCTTATCCAAAGTTGTGGCTCCTTCAAGTTAAGAACATATAGCAATGGCAAGAATTCCAATGCATCTAGAATTTAATAGTCTTCGAGCTCGCATAGCGGATATCACTGAAATTCTCGAACATTTAGAGTCTCTATAGAAAAAGAATGACTCATTTCCAAGCATTTGAAATTTTACCATCTTCTTACCATAAGCAATAGTCGCATAATACTTGGTAAGTCAATCAATTCCATGAATAACATCATCATTGTGCATCTCCAAAATAATTAAATCAACCTCTAATTGTTTCTTCTCAATACGCACATCGCATTTTCTAATAATAGAGTTGACAAACATAACTTTACCCGAAAGTGTAGCTACTTATCATTTATACTCTAAAGATTCTATTTGTTTTCTAACTTCATAGCATGGTCAAGTGATATAAAAAAGTGTGTAGCTCCAGAATCAATTAATATACAATAAGATATTCCAGAAATAAAAATTGAACCTATCACCACAGATGCATTCCCTTTAGCTTTGTCCTTGGTCATGGCGAAAACTCTAGTAGTCGTCTTGGTTTGTTCTCTACTATTCTTTGCACAGTCCTTAATAAAACGTCTCTGCTGACCACACTTAAAACAAGTCTTTGTCTGAGCGCGACATTCTCCAGCATGTGACTTCTTGCATGAGGGATACAAGGGCATATTAGAAATCGTCGTGGGCTCCCTCTTAACATACATAGAAGGTCCTTCGGTAGCTCCACTGATCATTGGTTGTTTAGATCCATCTCATTGTTGTTGCGGGAGTTTATTCCTAATGGTTTGAGTTGCATGACAATACCTCCTTCTAAAGTCATAAGCTTGAATGACTTCCTTCTGTCATTTCTCTGCACGCAATGCTTTATCTACCACAAATGCAAACATAGAGTCCTTAGTAGTGATAAGATGAATATCCTTGAATATTTCCACTTTCAATCCTTGGACAAATCGTTTCACCTTCATAACCTCATTACCAGCTATATGAGGGGCATAATGGGAAAGTTGCTCAAACTTGTGCAAATAATCAATTACACTTCTTGTTTGCTTTAAGGCCATAATTTCTCTGCCTTTGCATCTATTATAGAGTCCGTAAAATACTTCTCATAAAATAACTCTTGAAACTTTTCCTAGGTCAAGGTGGTGACTGAATGCATTACTTTCACAGAGTCCCACCAATAATGTGTCTCTATTCAAAACATAGAGGATGCGCAATCTACCTTCTCTTCCTCTGAAATTTTGGCATGCTCAAAAATTTCATTGATGGTCATGATCCAATTATCTGCTGCTGCTATGTCTGCCAAATTGCAATTAAAAATGGGAAGATCCATTCTTCGAAATCCATATCAGCAAGTCGAGGCCTATTGGGAACCTAGGCCTGCATATTAACTGCTTGAGCTGTGGTAGTAGATGCTTAGGCCACAGCATTAGCTGTCTGCGATAACTGTTCGATTTGCCTTGCTTACATCTCGATCATGTTCATCATTCGATCGAGTACAGCATCCCATTCATTTCTAATTCCTTTACGATTGACCATAGTCTACATCACAAAGACTTATTTTAAGGAAATCTATCTTGATACACTTACTTTAAAGGGTACTACAAAATTATCAAACATACTTTTATAAAAAATATAAATTTAATACTCACTTACTTGCTGATCGACAATTTTCTAGGTGCACGTGAGCATACAGATAAGTCTACAGAATCATTTTATAAACCTGGTTGCTCTGATACCAAACTGTAACGCCCCAATTTTTTCTTAAATTCATTTTTCCCAATTTGAAACCCTACTTTGAAAATCTTAAAAAAAAATTCAGTTTGATTTTATAAATCAGATTTAATTTCGAGCGTTAGAATCATAATTTTTAAAATTTTAAAAAAACTTGAATGAAAATATTAAATGCGCAGAAACTTAAAACAATGTTCAATCATTAAATAGCTTTCGTCAAAATTGAAATAAATGCATAATTAAAACCATCCATAAAACTTTATCAATGATAAAGTCAACATAAATTATTCAAAATTTCAACTGAAATAATTTACGAAATATTCTCGAAAACTGAAACATACTAATTTAAATTCCTTCATCTGAAAAAAAAATATTGTCTTCTTTTGTATGATCGCTTGCCTTTATAAGGTTGTCGATCAAAGTCAATTTTTCATATGATAAAAACTCACCTACATCACAAAACTATAAACTATGAAAATAACTCAATAAGCAAAAATACGTGAAAAGTGAAAAATTAACGTTATATTTTACCAAATCCTGACTTAACAGTTACATACTAGTTAGAACTCATTTTCCAACCTCGTTGAGATTTAACCATCTCATTGTCGTTCAGACTTTGTCATCTCATTTTCGTTCAGGCATAGCCATCTCATTATCATTCAGGTTTTGTCATCTCATTTTCATTCAGCCTTTGTCATCTCATTGTCGTTCAAGGTTAGTCATCTCAATTTCATTCAGGCTTTGCTATCACATATTTTTCGTCAATTCCATCATATTCATACACATATAAAATGTCCAACCAATTTTATTTTTATACAATTCTATGTCAATGTCTAATCATGCATGGTCAAATATCGAAATCATGTAATAAAATAATTATAAGAAAATAACATAGACTTTGTGATGTAGGCCCGTAGGCAAAACGTTGAAAATGTGGTATTTTCACTTACTTAGATTCCGAGAGTTTAGTTTTATTGGGATTTTTTCAAGATTCCAAAAACTATCATGTTTGAATAAAATATTTGGTATTAAATTTCTATTTAAATAAATCTAATTTCCAAAAGATTGTAGGCAAAATTTCTTACGTGTACACTTGGTAGGACCGGGTCGAATTGAATCTATTCGGATGACTTTCGGGGTTTTTTTCTGCCTAAATAAAATAATCAATATTAATTTTCCACTTTAATAAATTTATTTTGAAAGGATTTAGGCAGAAATTACTTACTGATTTATTGTTAGATTGGTTCGGTCGGATTTGGATCGTTTCGGATAGCTTTTGGTTGAATTTGACAATCCGAACGCAATCTGGTTCGGTCTGGGTGATTCTGGTTGAGATCGGATTTGGTCATTTCAGTGGAACCAAATTTGGTTTGGTTGGACCAGTTCAGTTCAGCTCGACCGGTTCAGTTTGCTATACCGGTTCAGTTGGACCACACTTAAGTGAACCGGTTCATTTCTTTTTTAAAAAACAAAAACCCAAACCTTCCTTCTTCTTCCCGTTTCTTCACATAGTACAGACCAGACACCTGAGAGGACGATCTTCGCAGCCACTTCGGCCGAGAGGAGCTCGTTTGAGCTTGGCCACTCGGGCACAGATTGTGACTGTGACTGGGCGGCACTCGGAGATCAGAGGTAGAAGGTAAGTCCTATGAGAGAGAGAGAGAGAGAGAGAGAGAGAGAGAGAGCTGCCTGAGTGAAATCGAGAGAGAGCTGCCTGAGTGAAATCAAGAGAGAGCTCTGGTGTGCTCCATCCACACTGAGCCTCTCAATTTATAGAGGTGTTTCTCAATTTATATACGCCAATCAAATTTTTAGAGCTGGACACCTACCTCCCATCCAGGTTGTAAATCTGATTCTCAATTTGATTTTCAGAGGCTCTGAGGCTACAAGTAACAAAAAATCTGATTCCCAATCGAATTTTCAGAGGGTTCGGGGTGAAATAGAGGGTTGAATAGGATTTTCTTTGATTTTTTTTTTTAGAGATTTTAGGGCTAAAATCACGAATCAGGTTTGATTTGGGGATTTCGAATTTAAATTTTCAATTTAGATACCCTAAATTATTAGGGCTACATAATATGATTTCTTAATCACACGAAAAAGTTTAGTTAGCCTAATTCACCCCCCTCTTAGGTTAATTTCGATCCTACACCATATTCTTATAAAAATTCAAAGATTTTGTTACGTTATTTTTGTTGCACCGCAAATTTTTCGATACACGTAGATCACCGGACCGAACTCTGAGATAATTCGTTAGGTTTCTTTTTAAAATATGAAACTTCAGTTGAGAAGTTCATGCCCTCCCTCTAATTGAAGGCAAAAAGATGCAAGTATTCAGATGGAGATTATCCACTCATCTGTGCATGCTTGACAGAACTATTGAGAGGGTCGTGTCTGAGTTTGACCCACAGACCTTTCTTGCCCACGGCTTTTTTTTTAGTCTTTTTTTTCCCTTTCAGTGGCTAGGGATGAACCCTAGTTTTATAGAATTTTTTATTCAATTTATCCACGAATTAAGCTATAAAATTCAGCAAACCTTAACAAAGTACTCAAACAATCGATGGTTGATGCGCTCCGATCATGCAAACTACCGATGACACATGAGAATGTAAGTTTGCACACATTCAGATCAAATCTGTCTTGTTTAGATGATAATAAATGAATATATGTTAACTTTGAATTTTTTAAGAATTAATGTATTTTTTTTGTGATTAGAATTTTTTAGCTATTGTTCTCTTACAATACCAAGAAAAAATTAAATTATTTATTGTCATCATTTAATTGCATGATTATGCATAGTTCTCGAGCTAAAATAAACACATTGATACAAAAAAAAAAAAATTGAATAGTAAGATTGATAATAAATTTAGGATAATTATTAAATTTACCCTCAAGTATTAGGGTATTAACAACATAGATTTTAAAATTTTTTTGTTAACAAAATTGTCCTTAAAGTATAGATTTTTAACAAATTAACCACTGACGGGCGAACAGTCTTGAAGAGCAGTCGCCCAGTTTCAAACTTTTAAGTGGTTCCGCACATTTCTTCTAGACTTGGCTCCCGCTTCGAAGGAATGGGTGTCCGTTCCAAAAGAGATGTGGGAATGAATACCTGGTTTCGAAGAACCCGCGCTCGATCCATAAAAGATACTAAATGATAACAAATTATCCTAAATTTTTTACCAAACAACCGACATATCATGAGAAAGTAGTTGACAAAGTTTCGTAATTTTGCAAGATTTGTAAGATTTATTATAATTATGTTTTTAATAAATTATGTAAAGAATTACAATAAAAATCGTGCAAATGTTGAAAAGTCACTAAACTTTGTAAACTATGTTCTAATGATATTTAGATCGTTTGATAAAACTTTCAAGTTAATTCGATATCGTTTGGTATATTTTCTTGGGTAGCCAAACATGTGCACTCTCGCTCTTGAAGGAACGAATGTTCGGTCCAGAGAAGCTATCCTAAAAAACATATCAAACTAGATTGAATTATCCTAAAAATTTTACCACACAATAAACATATCATGATGACATAGTCCACAAAGTTTCGTGATGTTTTAATATTTTCACGATTTATTATAATTCTTTATGCAATTTATACGAAAATAATTATAATAAATTGTACAAATCTTTAAAAATCATGGAACTTGCAGACTATGTTCTCATGATATTTTGATTGGGTGGTAAAAATTTCAGACTAATCTGATATTGTTGGGTATGTTTTTTGAACCACATCTCTTCTGAACGGTGCTCGTTTCTTTGAGACCGGGCATCCGTTCCCACATCTCTTCTGAAACGGTGCCTGTTCTTTTGATAGACCGTCAGGGGTTATTTGTTAAAAATTCATATGTTAAGAGCGACCCTGTTAACAAAAAATTTTAAGATTCTTGTTAATACCCCATACCTACTTTGATGATAAAATTGATAATTACCCATAAATTTACTATTACAAGTCATTTAATCAAAGTAAGTATTTCAAAGATGTCCTTGTTTCGTACAAATGTAAGATATGCTACTTTGTTGTTATGTCTTTCTTTAATTTAATATATTGTTCTTTAACTCTTCTATGCAAATTAAAAGAAGTTAAAAATTATATAGCATGCAATGCGATTTCAATTCAAGTGACTATCATGTGTTAAAAATGTTCAATTTCCCACAATTATATTAACGAAAGACTTATTATAATGATAAAAAAAATATATATAATACACACATAATAAATATGTGTGTAATATAAATGAATATATACAAACATATACGTACATGTATGCATATCTACATAATACACACAAGTCTACATACATACCATCACATAGATAGATAAAAGTATGTATGTGCGTCACACACGCTCAACTAATTATGATTATTTATGCCAAAACTTCTCCTTCACATATTTACGTGGCTTTTTCTAGGAAAACTTAATAAAGAAACATATCTAATTCAATTATATTATTTACAAACAAAAAAAAAATAAAAGAGAGAAACTTCTTTTTCAAAATACTGCCCAAAAGACAATAAAAATAAGTGTTTATTTTTTATTTTATAAAAAGAGAGAGAGAGAGAGAGAGAGAGAGAGAGAGAGCGAAGTGGAGGGGGAGAGGACAAGTAGATCATTAGACGTTAAAAGAGTTCCCAAAACAACAAAAGGAAGTAAAATGGTTAATAATAATATTGTCAGATAAGCGATTACATGAGAGGAGAGAGAGGAAGCTGGGTTTGTATTGAATGTAAACCAAACAATTCGACTGTTACCAACCAACAGCTAAGTTTACAGTGGCAGAAAGGAAGTCAACACTGGTTTTGGAAGCCATTATTTGCCCTTTTCTGCTGTCTTCTTAACTTCACTTCCCTCGGAAAATGAACTGAATTATTTCATAATTATTCATAATAATTCAGTTGACTACTCTTTGATTTCTCCTTCTTCGATTGGAAAACTGAGTTCTTTTATAAAAAAATTATTCTGTATTATTTCTTCCTAATTAACATATTTGAATGGTGATTTCGAAGATCAATCATGGAGATGATCCCCGTAGATCAGTAGAGTAGGATTTGGGGACCAACTATATGGCAAAGGATCCTACAACGAAGGATTAGCAGGGGCAAGTGGGTTCCTTTAATCAACGTCCACCTTTTGTATGTTATTTGTTTAATTTAGTATTTCAACTGAAAAATGTGTTCATATCCACTAATATTAAAAAATTTCAGGCATGAATTCCCCATTTTCACTATTTAAGTTTGTACTGCAAAATATCGCCCTTTTTTTATATTGTATTATATGACTAATAACAGAAAGTTTTTCACTTCCAAGGCAGGAGATAGTCTATTAAATTTTCAAATATTGATTACAAATCATCCTGTCCCAAAGAGAAATATATTGTATAATGTTGTATGATAAAAAAAGTGAAATAATAGGTATTATTAACACAATTCAGAGTAAAGTTCAAGTTACTATTTTAAGGAATTCTCATTTATTCTAGATCAAATTTTAAAACATGACACCTAAAGCTCTAATATTCTCCCAAAAATACAAAAAAAAATGTTTATTGAAAATATTAAACGATAAAATAAATTTACTAATTTTTATTAAAAAGTTAAATTTAATTTAGAATGGAGGCAGATTGAACTAATTATGGGGTAGATATAAAAAATCGTTCTATAATTTGTTCTAGGAGAGTAATATCAAGTTTCGCATACTTGGGCATTGAAAAACTATTTTTGTGAATTGTTTTATATTGGTTGTGTGCATTCTTGAAAGTGATAGTTATAAAAGGTTTGTTCAATTATTTTTATGCAAAAATGACTTGTACCACGCAATCTCTTATGGTCAAGTCATATATTCTCGATCAAGAAATCTGACTAAACCTGAGAATTGTAAATGAATTGATCGGTTTCTTGATAGATGAGCTTAGAAAAGATTATTACCATGTCTCTCGGGACTCCGAGTTTATTAGAAAATGGAAAAGATTGATCTTGCTTAAAAAGATTCATCGAAATCCTAATATTGGTGTATTTTACAAACTCAAGTCGAAGAATTTAAATGTTTAAGTTTGAGTTATCACCATTTGATATCCCACACTATTCTACTCCGTGATGAATACAGAGATCATGCGAGTTGCATAAATCTTTATCTAGTAGAGAAGTTATATAATGAAAAAAGATCTAATTCGAGGTATATAATTCTAAGTTACATGGCTGATATTCCCACCAACTATAGCAAAAATCTGTCATATAACACATTGTTTCAAAAGATCAATGAATATTTTGGGATTACAGTACCCTTTCACTGCACCTTAGTTTGAATGAGAATTGTTGAAGTTCAATGTAAATGGTATAACGATTCATTTTTCAAGTAAGATATTGTCTGCTCTGGAAATTGGGCCGTAGCCTCTGGAAATTGGGCCGTAGCCCAATATCCTCCCTTCACGGATTTGTTTGGCGTGGACTTCCCAGTCAGTTACCCAACATGCTACTACTCTCACAGGAGCACTTTTAACTTCGGAGTTCTTATGGGATCCGTTGCCAATTGTGCTCCAAAACGCGTCTTACTATCTTGGGAGGGTTTCTTTACATATGTTTCATTTTCATATACCTCCCCAAGTGACGTGAGATTATGATGACCCCCTTTTTTACGACCTGAGATTTGCCTATACTCAAGTCCGGGATTTGCCTACACTCGGCTTAGGTTTCGAGGTTTGCCCTGCAACCCGAGGTTTGCCCCGCAGTTGCTCATACGTACACATTCAGGTCATCACAATCACCCCCCTCCCCGGGGGTCCAACGTCCTCGTTGATCACATTTCTGGTTGGGTACAGACTCTAATACCATTTATAACGACCACTTTTTCTCAGTAAAATATTGTCCGCTCTGGAGATTGAGGCGTAACCCAATATCCTCCCCTCACGGCTTTGTTTGGCAAGGACTTCCCAGTCGGTCATCCAACATGGTACTTCTCTCACCGGTGCACTTTTAACTTCGCAGTTCTTATGGGATCAGTTGCCAATTGTGCTCCAAAACGCATCTTACTATCTTGGGAGGATTTCCTTACTTATGTTTCGTTTTCATATATCTCCCCAAGCGATGTGGGATTGTGACGACCCCCTTTTTTTACGACCCGGAATTTTTTTATACTTAAGTCTGGGATTTGCCTACACTCGCCTTAAGTCCCGAGGTTTGCCCTGTAACTTGAGGTTTTCCCCACAGTCGCTCATATGTACACATTCGGATCATTACAAATGGTTATTCAAGGTAGATATCAAGCCTCAACCTACTCAACTTCTCTTGCATTTACCTTTCAGCATGTTGTTGTGGAGGATGCTCCATCTCAGCTATCTCGTCCTAACTCATCTCGTCTTTTGTCTAAATTTGAGAAGAGTTTGCACATTCTCTCAGCAAAATTATCTAGCTTTACTTCGACTGTTGAAGTAATGACTCGACAAATTCAGGATATTATTTTGACTCAAGCAGTGGTACTTGATAAATTTGCAACAATTGAGGAACTCTATCAAGAAGAAGAAGAAGAACCATAGAGAATCAAATATTTGGATATTTGTCTTTTTTTTTTCCATTTGATGTGCTCATGTAATTGCATCAATATATTTGAATTGTATTTGCTTATGCTTATGTAATACCCAGCTTGTACGGATTTCGGATATAATATATTATATTGTTATTTTATTATATAATGGAATTTTTGGTAAATATGTCAAATCAGGTCCGTTTCACGAAAAGAAAGCGTCATTACGATTCTAACGATTAATAGGAATTTTAAGAAAATTATGGGAATTTTCGGAGATTAAACACTATATTCCGAGTAAATACACTTCTCGTAATGTAAAAGACGTTCTCGTAAAAAATAGTAAACGAGGTCCGAATTGCGAACGGACAGTTTTAATGAATCCCAAATAATAAGTTGGACTTATTAGCGAAATATGGAAATTTGTAAAAGTCAAATCGTTGGACGATTAACGAACCGAATGACGAAACTTATATAAAAATCAAAGAAGGGCATTTTAGTAATTTTCAAGGTAAATATTATAAAACATCACAAAATCATTTTCCTCCTCATTTGTTTCTTCTTCTTCCCTGGAGCTCACGATAACAGAGAGCTTCTCCCTTTCTCCCTCACGCGAGCCGTTGACATTTTCCTCCAATCCGACCTCCGTTCGTTCCGTTTCCTTCACGTTTTCTCCTCCAATCGGCGTTCTAGGTATGGATCTATAGTTTTAGAACGTTTATTTCGAGTTTTTCAGAGTTATACGTTTAGGGTTTTCGTTAGGTTTTCGATTAAAAATGCGAATTAGGGTTTGTAATTAATAGGTTAGCCGTGATTAAGTATATATTGCATGTATTTGACGTTATTGGACGAAGTTAAATCAATTTGTGAAAATGTTAAAAATTGAGAAATTTCAAGTTTTCGGAGAAACACGTAAATCGAGAATTGAGGAGTCGAGCGTGTATTTGCTCGATGAAATAGCTCGATGAATGTGATTAAAGACTTTAGGAAGTTCTTTAGTTAAGATTTTGACAATTTGGACGTTTATTAACTTAAACTCGTTTTAACGTCAAATCCTTGTAAATTGCTTAGGTGAACAGCGCTCGTGGACGGAGCTTGAGCTGCTTTGGACACGAGGTAAGTTCTCGTGATTCTTTTCTGGCCGATTGGCCTACACCGTACATCGAAGTCGTCTCGAGGAGTTTTGGAGATGCGTATGTTTAAATTGTTTGGTTGGGTAGTTAGGATTAGTTCTGTATATGTTTAATTGCTTTATTGTCTCGATGGTATGAATCATGTGTGTTTAAATTACGTCATATTGAACTGTTCACGCATCACGTGTTTTAAAAGAACATAGAAAATGAATTTCTGCACGATGTTTTAAAGAAATTGGTAATGCGGCCTGGAGAGGGGCTATTGATCTATTGTGTAGGCACGAAGGGGTCTGTCACAATACCGCATTTAACACATACTCATACAGTTATAGGTCATGCGAGATGGGGCTCAGGCACGGCTGTACGTGTTGTAAGCGTGTACCCCCCTCTTCTAGCTGGAAAGAGTAGTCCGACCGCTGGATGTGCTCTCTCTGGTTAGGAGGCTGAGATCTCAGTGACACCCACAGAGTAAAGAAAATGCTGCATGATTTCTGAACTCACTCGCATAGCATATAATTGCATTTATGAGAGCTTGCTGAGATTTTTATCTCATAGATGTCTATATGGTGTAGGTGACTACGAGGAAGCAGGTAAGGATGAGATTCCTCCTCCTGAGGCTTGAGTCCAGTTGACGGAGGATGGCTGCGGTGGTGTGCTGGCGCAGTCGAGACTTATCTGACCCGTGGGGACAGTATGTATAGATTTTGAGGGTTTTGGGACGTTTTGGGCTGTTGATTTGATAACTATGTATTGATAGAACATATTAGAGTGCTTGGTTCTGGTAGTTGATAGGGTTATCTTTTAGATGTTTAAACGTTTTGTAAATGTATTTTGAAAATGTTTGGTGTTAGGGAAATGTTCGATTTTTAAACATATCCACGCAAATTGTTTTTAAGAAAACGGGTTATGGTTTAAACGTGTTTTGAGTCGTTTATTGGTTGATTGACGAAGTGCGAATAGGATGAGGATATGGGTGAGTCTATAATGTGATGTTATTGTGTTTGTTAAGGTGTATGTGTGGGAAGAAGAGTGGTTGGAGTATAGAATAAAGGAGGAAAGAAAGGGAGTGGAGGCAGTGAGGGTGGCGACAGATCGCCAGGGATGGCGATCCCTGGCCCCTCGTTGTCGTGTGATTGCCTGCGGGGGAGATGCGATCGCCTCTGGTAGCCACTCTCCAGAGAGTGTGGCGATCAATCGCCACAATTGTGGTGATTGATCGCCACTTGCATTTTTCATGGTGGTGATCAATCGCCACAATTGTGGTGATTGATCACCCCTATATTTAAATGGAAACTTCCCCTTTTGCCCCCTTCCTCTCAGCCGATTGTTTTTCTTTGTTTCTCAATTGTTTTAATATATTGTTTTAAGTTTTATTTAAATTGTTTTAAAGTGTTGTAAATGGTTTATAAACATAGACTTATCTGATTTCAATTCTGATTTCGATTTCGGTTTAGTTTTCGCTTAGAGTTTATTTAAAGTATTTATTAGAAAAAAAAATCGGGTACAGTATTAGGGTCGTGACAGCTTACTTTTTGGATTTGAACTTTCTTTCCTTTGCTTATGCTTGTCATTTGCATTGTCTTTGTTAATGAAATTCAAGGTAATATAGACTTGGTTATTGTTATTTGTATTGCTTTTGATAAGGACTGTGCGGTAGAGAGAGAAAACAACTATAATTCTATCAATTTTTTCTATAAAATTCAAAAATAACAAGATTAAACTCTGCCAATTTTTTTGTAAAATTATGTTGACCTCTAAATAAGTTCAACTATTATATAATTACACTGGGGGAGAAATTCAGAAACATAGGGGAATAGATTCGTAGACATTGGGGAAGAGATTTTTTTTGCATATTTGTTGCCCGAGGGCGCCTGCGTCATGCCACAGGCTTCCACCTTGGGAGCCCATCCAAAAACACGTCTCTAGACTGGACGTTTACTATTGAATCTTAGGTGCTCACAATCTTTTTATGACGCGTATACATTCTCTGAGGGTGCCTGCGAAGTGCAACATGGCGCGAGCTTATGTTTTAGGCAAAACACATCTTTGGAATGGGTGCCCTCATCGGGTGCCTGTTAGATTATATGTATTAGCTTCAAGGTCTTTTTAGTAATTTACTTTACTTGTTTATTAACCCTAGTTATATAACACTTTTAGGTTGTATTACTTTTTATCAATTTCAATAGATATTGTCTTCTCTTTTTTCAATTTTAACATGGTATCAGAGCCACCCTATAAATTTGTTTGATGTTTTGAGAGACTGTTAATCCAGTCCATAATTATCGTAGATCGAATTGCGTTTCTCAGATTTGAAAAGGAAAAGAAGAGAGAAGAGGCAAAAAGAGATTTTTGGATTTTTGGATTTTTCAAGAGCAGCGAGACGAGAATTGCGATTTCTTGAGTTTCAGCCGTTGGATCGTCTTGAAAATTTGACAGCTAGTTTACACCATATAGAGGTACATTCTGAAAGATGAAGATTGTCTTTTGTGTTTTCCAAGGCTGTCTAGTTAGTGAAAAAGGGACTGCAATTTGAGTTTTGTTTTTTGGAATTTGATCTTTGTTTTTTTGGAAAAACGATTTGGTTTGTAATCATGGCAAGTCGTAAAGATAATTCTCTTCAGTCTAGCAACACAGTGACCACTCCGCCCTTGGATTCATCGTTACTTGAGCAGTTTCAACAATTTCTCTCCTCTTAGCCTCATGCTATGTCAGCTTCTTCTCCTATAGGTTTGTCATCCTCTGGTACATCAGGTATATCTTCTTCATTGTAGATCTTAGATTATGGAGCCTATCATCATATGTCACCAGACTTGTCATCTTTTGTCTCTTTGTCACATAATACGTCTTTATCTATTATGACTACTGATGGTACTCCAATGTCATTAGTAGGTGTAGGTTCTGTTAATACATCTTGTTTGTCACTTCCTGATGTCTATTATATTCCTAATCTTACCATCAATCTCGTTTTTGTTAGTCAATTGTATGAATATGGCTATTTAATATCTTTTTCTTTATCTAATTGTTGTGTGCAGGATCCGCAATCTCATAAGGTGATTGGGATAGGCCGTAAGAAAGGGGGTCTTTATGTCTTGGATCAACTCCAACTACCTGATGTTGCTTATTCTAGTGTTGATTTGTCATCATTTTGTTTGAGTCGTTTGTCTTTTGATTTTTACCTATAGCATACTCGTTTAGGTCATGTTTCAGCGTCCCGATTACAATTCTTAGCTTCATTTGGAGCAATAGGAACTTTAAAAAGTCATGATATTTCTGATTGTAGTTGTTGCAAATTGACAAAATTCTATGTGTTACCTTTCAATAAAAGTCTATCTTTTTCTCGTAATCCTTTTGATCTTATTCATTCTGATGTGTGGAGGCCTTCTCCTATTCCTACAAAAGGAGGCTCACGGTATTATGTATCTTTTATTGATGATTGCACTCGTTATACTTGGATTTATCTTATGAAACGCAGATCGGATTATCTTACTATTTTCAATGATTTTAAAGCTCTTGTCAAAACTCAGCATTCGGCTGTTATCAAGTGTTTTCGTTGTGGTCTGGGAGGTGAGTACACTTCCAATTTTTTTCCCATCTACTTGCTTGTGAAGGTACTATTCATCAAACCTCGTGTCGAGAAACACCTTAACAAAATGAGGTTGCAGAGAGAAAACATAGACATCTTGTTGAGACAACCCGCTCTTTTTTGTTGCCTGCGGATGTTCCTAGTGTCTTTTGGGAAGAAGCAGTCCTTACTGCCACTTACGTGATCAATAGGATACCAACTTCTCACAATTCAAGTTTGTCTCCATTTCAAAAATTATATGGTCGTGCTCCTGACTATTCCTCCTTACGTGTTTTTTGTTGTACTTGTTTTGTTCTCCGACCACATATTGAACGTGATAAATTGTCCTCTCGATCTGCTTTATGTGTCTTTCTTGGTTATGGTATTGGTCAAAAGAAATATCGTTGTTTTGATCCAGTCAGCCAAAAGTTTTATGTGTGATGACTCGAATGGACACGTATGAGGAGGAACCACCTAGTGCTCCGCGAATCCCGAGTGGGACTTGGCCCAGAGGGTGACGTGTTGGGTTAAAACTCCGTGGATCCCTGGTTGGACTTGGGCCGGAGGGTTCGGTCGTAGAAAGGGGGGTCGTCACAATCCCACATCGCTTGTGGAAGTATATGGAAATGAAACATATGTAAAGAGACCCTCTCAAGATAGTAAGAAGCGTTTTGGAGCACAATTGACAATGGATTCCATAAGAACTCCGAAGTTAAAAGTGCTCCGGCGAGAGTAGTACCAGGTTGGATGACCGACTAGGAAGTCCTCACCAGACAAAGCTGTGACGGGAGGATATTGGGTTGCGGTCCAATCCCCAGAGCGGACAATATCTTACTGGGAAAAGAGGTCGTTACAAATGGTATCAGATCTTGTACCCAACCGAAAATGTGGTCAACGAGGACGTTGGGCCTTAGAGGGGGGGGGGGTGATTATGATAACCTGAACTGACACGTATAAGGAGGAACCACCGAGTGCTCCGCGAATCCCAAGTGGGACTTGGGCCGGAGGGTGACATGCTGGGTTAAAACTCTGCGGATCCCTGTTGGGTTGCGGCCCAATCTCCAGAGCGGACAATATCTTACTGGGAAAAGAGGTCGTTACAAATGGTATCAGATCTTGTACCCAACCGAAAATGTGGTCAACGAGGACGTTGGGCCTTAGAGGGGGGGGGGGGGTGATTATGATAACCTGAACTGACACGTATAAGGAGGAACCACCTAGTGCTCCGCGAATCCCAAGTGGGACTTGGGCCGGAGGGTGACATGCGTGGGTTTAACAACTCAACTCAAAACTCTGCGGACCCTTTTGGACTTGGCCGAGGGTTCGGTCGTAGAAAGGGGGTCGTCACAATCTCACATCGCTTGGGGAAGTATATGGAAATGAAACATATGTAAAGAGACCCTCTCAAGATAGTAAGAAGCGTTTTGGAGCACAATTGACAATGGATTCCATAAGAACTCTGAAAGTTAAAAGTGCTCCGGCGAGAGTAGTACCAGGTTGGGTGACCGACTGGGAAGTCCTCACCAGACAAAGCTGTGAGGGGAGGATATTGGGTTGCGGCCCAATCTCCAGAGCGGACAATATCTTACTGGGAAAAGAGGTCGTTACAAATGGTATCAGATCTTGTACCCAACCGAAAATGTGGTCAACGAGGACGTTGGGCCTTAGAGGGGGGGGGGTGATTATGATAACCTGAACTGACACGTATAAGGAGGAACCACCGAGTGCTCCGCGAATCCCAAGTGGGACTTGGGCCGGAGGGTGACATGCGTGGGTTTAACAACTCAACTCAAAACTCTGCGGACCCTTTTGGACTTGGCCGAGGGTTCGGTCGTAGAAAGGGGGTCGTCACAATCTCACATCGCTTGGGGAAGTATATGGAAATGAAACATATGTAAAGTGACCCTCCCAAATAGTAAGACGCGTTTTGGAATACAATTGGCAACGGATCCCATAAGAACTCTGAAAGTTAAAAGTGCTCCGGCGAGAGTAGTACCAGGTTGGGTGACCGACTGGGAAGTCCTCACCAGACAAAGCTGTGAGGGGAGGATATTGGGTTGCGGCCCAATCTCCAGAGCGGACAATATCTTACTGGGAAAAGAGGTCGTTACAAATGGTATCAGATCTTGTACCCAACCGAAAATGTGGTCAACGAGGACGTTGGGCCTTAGAGGGGGGGGGGGGGGTGATTATGATAACCTGAACTGACACGTATAAGGAGGAACCACCGAGTGCTCCGCGAATCCCAAGTGGGACTTGGGCCGGAGGGTTCGGTCGTAGAAAGGGGGTCGTCACAATCTCACATCGCTTGGGGAAGTATATGGAAATGAAACATATGTAAAGTGACCCTCCCAAAATAGTAAGACGCGTTTTGGAATACAATTGGCAACGGATCCCATAAGAACTCTGAAAGTTAAAAGTGCTCCGGCGAGAGTAGTACCAGGTTGGGTGACCGACTGGGAAGTCCTCACCAGACAAAGCTGTGAGGGGAGGATATTGGGTTGCGGCCCAATCTCCAGAGCGGACAATATCTTACTGGGAAAAGAGGTCGTTACAAATGGTATCAGATCTTGTACCCAACCGAAAATGTGGTCAACGAGGACGTTGGGCCTTAGAGGGGGGGGGGGGGGTGATTATGATAACCTGAACTGACACGTATAAGGAGGAACCACCGAGTGCTCCGCGAATCCCAAGTGGGACTTGGGCCGGAGGGTTCGGTCGTAGAAAGGGGGTCGTCACAATCTCACATCGCTTGGGGAAGTATATGGAAATGAAACATATGTAAAGAGACCCTCTCAAGATAGTAAGAAGCGTTTTGGAGCACAATTGACAATGGATTCCATAAGAACTCTGAAAGTTAAAAGTGCTCCGGCGAGAGTAGTACCAGGTTGGGTGACCGACTGGGAAGTCCTCACCAGACAAAGCTGTGAGGGGAGGATATTGGGTTGCGGCCCAATCTCCAGAGCGGACAATATCTTACTGGGAAAAGAGGTCGTTACAAATGGTATCAGATCTTGTACCCAACCGAAAATGTGGTCAACGAGGACGTTGGGCCTTAGAGGGGGGGGGGGGGGGGGGTGATTATGATAACCTGAACTGACACGTATAAGGAGGAACCACCGAGTGCTCCGCGAATCCCAAGTGGGACTTGGGCCGGAGGGTTCGGTCGTAGAAAGGGGGTCGTCACAATCTCACATCGCTTGGGGAAGTATATGGAAATGAAACATATGTAAAGAGACCCTCTCAAGATAGTAAGAAGCGTTTTGGAGCACAATTGACAATGGATTCCATAAGAACTCTGAAAGTTAAAAGTGCTCCGGCGAGAGTAGTACCAGGTTGGGTGACCGACTGGGAAGTCCTCACCAGACAAAGCTGTGACGGGAGGATATTGGGTTGCGGCCCAATCTCCAGAGCGGACAATATCTTACTGGGAAAAGAGGTCGTTACAAATGGTATCAGATCTTGTACCCAACCGAAAATGTGGTCAACGAGGACGTTGGGCCTTAGAGGGGGGGGGGGGGTGATTATGATAACCTGAACTGTCCTATAAAGAAACTGTTGGTAACCCTCTTTGGAAGAATGCTATGGTTGAGGAATTAACTGCTCTACATCAAACTCATACTTGGGATATGGTACCGCTGCCACCTGGGAAACGCGCTATTGGATCTTGTTGGGTTTTTAAGATCAAAACGAAATCTGATGGTTCTATCGAACGATAAAAAGCTCGTCTTATTGCTAAAGGTTACTCTCAAGAGTATTATATGGATTATGAGGAAACTTTTGCCCCTGTTGCTAAAATGACCACCGTTTGAATGATGATTGTTGTTGCCTCTATTCGTTGATGAAAAATATGTCAAATGGATGTCAAGAACGCATTTTTAAATGGTGATCTTAAAGAAGAGGTATATATGGTGCCTCCTCCTGGAATTGTTCACCGACCTGGCGAAATTTGTAGACTTCGCAAAGCTCTCTATGGACTCAAACAAGCACCACGTGCTTGGTTTGAAAAGTTATCTACGGTGATTACCTCGTTTGGTTTTCATCCTAGCAATCATGATTCGGCTTTATTTTTCAAGTGTACGGGTGCAGGTCGTATACTTTTGTCTTTATATGTGGATGACATGATAATTACTGGTGATGATTATGATGGAATTGAAGCTTTGAAATATGACTTAACCCGGTGCTTTGCTATGAAAAAATTAGGTTTGCTGCACTACTTTCTAAGCATCGAAGTTGCAACTTCGCCAAAAGGTTATCTATTGTCTCAGTCAAAGTATATAGCTGATCTATTTGAGCGTGCACGTCTCACTGACAACAAAGTAGTAGATACTTCGTTTGAGAATAATGCTCGGTACTCTCCATCAGATGGTTCTCCTTTGCCAGATCCTAGTCTCTACCGTACGGTTGTGGGAAGCTTTGTTTACCTTACTGTGACTCGTCCTGATATATGCATATGCTGTGCACGTGGTTAGTCAATTTGTCACTGCACTGACTACAGCTCATTGGCCTGCTGTTCTTTGCATTCTCCGATATCTTCGGGGAACTCAGTTTCAGAGTCTCTTATTCTCCTCTTCTTCCTCGTTAGAGTTGCGTGCATACTCTGATGCTGATTGGGCGGGCGATCCTGAGGAACGTAAGTCGATTTCTGGCTTCTGTATTTTTTTTGGAGATTCTTTTATCCCTTGGAAGAGTAAAAAGCAAGATGTTATCTCTAGGTCTTCCACAGAAGCTGAGTATCATGCCATGGCTACCATCACTTATGAGATTGTTTGCCTACGTTGGTTACTTGGAGATATGAGTAATGTTCTTCGTCAACCTACTACTATTCATTGCTGATAATCAGAGTGTCATCCACATTGCACGTAATTCAATTTTTCATGAGAGAACGAAGCATATTGAGATTGATTGTCATGTCACTCGTCATCATCTACAACTGCTGCCTTTCGTTCCTTCCTCGCTGCAGATAGCTGATATGTTTACCAAGGCTCATTCTGCTTCGCACTTTCGTTTCTTATCTGACAAACTCTCAATACTTCTAGCTGTAGCATCGTGAGTTTGAGGGGGGATGTTAGATTATATGTATTAGCTTCAAGGTCTTTTTAGTAATTTACTTTACTTGTTTATTAACCCTAGTTATAAAATATTTTTAGGTTGTATTACTTTTTATCAATTTCAATAGATCTTTGTCTTCTCTTTTTTCAATTTCAACGAAAGATAGTTGTCAAATTTTCAAGACGACATCAGCTATTCTCTTTTATAAAAAATATAGCCTTTTCAAAACATCTACTAAACTTAAGGATGAATTGGTTTTCCTTAAAGTTTAAGGAGAAAGCGAGAAATGAGATGACATATTTCTAATAATAGAATGAAAAGGAAAGGCACAAGGGAAGTACGATGGAGACGGGTGAATTAATTAAGATAATTACAATTTTTAATTTCCAATTTTGTAAAAATTATAAGAAAACTTTAGTCACTTGATTCCACATATAATTATATAATAAAACAAGACAACTCTAGAAACAAAATTAGGAGCATACAATTAAAATGATTGAATTCATATGTGCAATCTTATCGTATTTGATAAATAAAATGACAAAATATGTTTTAGGGAGTCATTTCAATTTAATTATTAATTTTCTAGGTTCTTATAATTTTAACTGTGCCTTTAAATTGTCATTTAATTCATTTTCAACATCATTTAAAAACTAAAAGTATAAGATGATTAAAAAAACTCGCCATTAACCTATGTTGGTTAACAAAATTGCCATTAAACTGTGTTTTGTTAACAAAACAACTTTATGTTAAAAATTTGCTCATATGTTTGCCTGCATCTACATTGTGGGCTTCTGCAGAGGGTGCCCTTACTTACGATAGAGAACATTTTCGACTCCATTTGAGGGAACCTAAGTAAATTTGCGAACTTCCACAGTAGGTTCTCACACTTAAAAAGCGCGAGCTTCTGCGACAAGAGCATTTTGGACTCATTCATTTGAGAGTCTTCACAAATCCACGAGCTTTCATAGCTAACACTTGCGTTAGAAAATTGGACGTCCACAAAAGGGTGTTTTGTTAACAGAATATAGTTTAAGAATGATTTCATCAATAAACATATTGAAAAAAAGTGTATAGTACAGTGTTCAAATCGATAATTATCCTAAATTATTTTAGCCGTTACATGTTTTTTTATATTAAATATAACGATGAAAATAGATACAATAATAGTGTGTAAGAACCTTAATAAGAAGGCCAAAACTACAAAGTGTAAATTGAAACAACTCTAGCCCTCAATATTTGGAAGAACATTCTTAAGAGGGTACTGGGTACGTGATTATTAAATGTAACAAGCAAAATTAAAATAAAGTATTAAAATTAAATAAGTACTAAATTTGTTTTTAACAAAAGAGGGCGTCACAGAAAAGTAGCGGGTTTTCCGGTGTAAGAGGGCGAACAAGCAAAAGCTGGTGGTCCGACACGTTGCTTACAATCTGACCGTTGGCTAATCCAGCAAAGATTACAGCCGTTAATTAAACCGAGTTGAGATTAGATCCATCACATCCAAACCCAACGAGAGGGGAGAGAGTGTTTGTGTTCAGAGAGCAAAAAGCACCTCACCTGCAACAAATCAGATAAAAAGAGAGAGAAGGTAGATTGGGAAGAGAGAGAATAAAAGGTTATGGCGTTGAATTGAGTTAGCAGCGGATTTGCGTAGACAAGAGAGCAATAGGGAAAGAGAAAAAGGAAAGAGACGCATGGCGGCGTTGCAGAGAAGAGCTGTAATTCTGCATCTTAAATGTTTCTAGACAATTGGAAAGAGAAACAAGAAAGATAAAGAGAAAGGACTGAAGGAGGAGGAAGAAGAACTCTTTTTCTCTCTCTCTGTGCAATTACCCCTTCCAAGGCAATCTCCTTTTCAGTCTCAGAAAACAAAAATTACAACAAACATTCATTTGAGTAACATTTCCAAGAAGGAAACATAGGTTTACTAACTTTTCCTCTTCAACTTCCTCTTCCTCTTCTACTTCATCTACGAATTAAATCCAGAAATATTCAAAAACTGTCTTACCCATATTGTTTCCGGGTCCCAATTCTGCTTGGACGGAGCTTCTGATATGGATTTTCTGTTACGATCGAGGTCTATGTCATTTTCAGAGATAAAAAGATGGCTGGGTTTTTCTCGCTAGGCGGAGGAAGAGGATCAACAAGTAACCAGAATCAACAACAAACAAACCCTACGAACGAAATTAATCCAGAGAGTTTGTTTTGGTACAGAAACAGCGATGATGTACCATCTTACAGAAGCTTCGAGCTATGGCAAAATCAGAATCTCTACTCTTTGGGAGTGGGTCCAAGCCGGAGCGTTCTGAACACCTCCGATGCGTATCCGGCGAGATCGTCGCTCCTGATGACGATGTCGTCCGACGGAGGTTCGATGAGTTGCCAAGATTGCGGGAATCGGGCCAAAAAGGATTGCGTCCACATGCGATGTAGAACATGTTGTCAAAGCCGAGGACTCGACTGCCAAACCCACCTCAAAAGCACTTGGGTTCCGGCCGCTAAGCGCCGCGAGCGGCAAGCTCAGCTGGTGGCCAACTTGCAAAATCAAGGCCAGGGAGCGAATTCGAAGCGGTTCAGAGAGAATCCATCGTCTTCTTCCTCGCTAGCCTGCACTCGTATACCCTCTAACGCATCTGGTAAATCCTCATCGGTAGTAAATTTGCAAGGGATTGCTTGTGATTGAAATCTTCCATTGCGCACTTCATAGCTCTTTCTCTTCTCCTTTATTATTTAACTATTTCTGAAACCCTATCATCTATTGTGTACATTTCATGACGAAGAATTAGGGAAAACTGGATGATTCCATTGTGTTTTTATAATCGAGAATGAGTCTGTTCACCCTCTCTCTCTCTTTCAAGCTTTCTCTCTCTTTCGAAATGTGTGACCCCCTCTTTCTCTATCCTTTTTTGTTGACATCTGTATCAGTAGGACTGATTAACTCTACTGCTGTAGGATGTTTTTAAACTTTTACAGCCTAGTTTCAGAAGCTATGGTTGAATTGCTTCCTATATTTTAGGGTTAGCAGAGGGGGGAGCTTTTCCGGCGGAAGTGACCTCGTCGGCGGTTTTTCGGTGCGTTCGAGTGAGCTCAATGGAACATCCGGACGAGCAGTACGCGTATCAGACAGCTGTGAACATCGGCGGCCATGTTTTCAAAGGCATTCTCTACGACCAAGGGCCGGAGATCGTAAACTACATTCCCAGAGAGAGCTCCTCCGGCGGAAGTGGACTCCAACCGCTAAACTTCATCCCCGCAGGAGCCACAACCACCGCCTCTGCAACCAGTACGAGTGGAGTTGCCGGTGCTTTGTTGGATCCTACTCTATACCCTACTCATCTCAGTACTTACATTTCTGGTACGCAATTCTTCCTTCCCCCAAGACCTTGAAAAAAAAAGAAAAGAAAAACACATTAGCCATTGTTGGCCCGCGTAACTCTTTCTGCAAGTTATAGAAGATGACAATGACTATATCCTTGTGCAGAATTTGAATGCAGAAAACTTCGAATTTACATAAAAAATTATTATTCTGGAAATCAGAAGTTTATGTAGTTTGTACGAATGTGCTAGTTTCTGTGTCGTAGTTATTGTTTTTTCTCTTCTTGGGTAGTCTCTTTTTTATGATTTCTTGATGGTTTACTATTTATTCTCTGTTTGTTTGCCTGCTCAAGAACTGGATGGGAAATTTAGGTTTCTTCTTTGTGGGAAATATCCTCCAAGTAATCATTGTTCATTTCACTGCAGTATGGGTGTTCTTCCCATGCTTATTTGCTTTCAAGTTTTTATGTTTTAAGGAAAAACAAGTAATATTTGGCAATAATGTGAAGTGTTTTCAAAATGTATTTTTTTAATTTTTAATTTTATTTACAAATAATAGAACTAAATTAAACACAGAGACCCTCTATTTTATTATAACATTCTGAGTGTGTAAATATATATATATATATATATATATATAATTGAACAAAGGTAAAAAAGTATATTGTTTTGAGAGATGTTCTTCAAAAACTGTTTGTGAAAACAAATATCTGAAGCTGTTTCTGTTCAGTTTTATAAAATAGTTTATATGGCGTGTCCCGATGCTTATTTGGATCAAAGATAGCAGAGATGACATGACATTGATGGCGAAATTGGAAAACTTTGGGTGTCATCTTCGATTCTTTTTAACAAAAGGGAAATTGCAGAGATTGAATGCAGATTGCAGGAGAAAAGGAAATACTAATCTTAGGTTTTTCGTAGAACTAAACAGAATGATTGAAAAGCTTTCCTTTTTTTTTTTTTTTTTCTTTTTAGAAACCTTCGTCTGACCCCTTCGCATCTTCTCTTCGTTTTCATTCATTGGTTTCTTTCTTCAATTCCTATGCAGATTTCTATTTCCCATTTTTCTCAAAAAAAAAAAAAAGAACGAAAATGAAAAACCCTAATAATTTTTTTTATAGCTGGGTGAGACGGGCTGGGTCAGATTGAGTTGAACTGCACAAACTAAACCAAATCGAGTATTTAGGTGGAGCTTAATTTGATTGATTCGGTTGTCGACTGGTCAATTATGAATCGAATTTGTAGTATTATTTCTAATGTTTTTTTTTTTTCATTTTAAAATCGATCAACTGAACTTAAATATAGTTTAAAATTACTCAAATTAAGTCCAAACCAAAAAAGAACTCAGAAGTCAAGTAGTATCAAGAAAATTCAACTCTGTTTTGGTTCGATTTCAAAATTAACCAGGCTCGATTTTAGTGTCTAGAGTTCTGAAACTTAACCAATCAATTCTATAACAATTAGAGGAAAGATCCAATTGAGACCCTGTTAGTTAGCATGATGAAGATAGTTGTTTCTAACACTAACAATGATATATGCTTTTTCTAAAAAAAAAATATTATGAGTTAAAAGGGTTGATTGTATTTTGAGATACACAATATTATAGTATTAAAATGGTTCAGCGGAATCCAAGTTGAATGACACCGTGGAATAACAAAGAACGGACCGACCTAAGAGTGAATTGAGTGGAATACTTAAAAAAAAAAATCAAAAAGTCAGGGCTCTAATATTGAGTAAAAATAAGGTCCAATAGTGACATCTAAATAACAAATTAATACAAGTCTAACATAACTGTACAAAGCAAAATAACAAATAAACGTCAAGAGAAATAACATAAACATAAGTGAGCTTGCTGCAATAAACTCAATTAGTCAAATTGAAAGTGAAAACATTTGTACGGCAAATGTCAAATAACCCACTATAATGTGGTACGTAACAAAGATAGGCTATTATTGTCACAATGTGAAATATTAATGAAAATAAAACATCTCACGGACTCTGAGCATACGATGCCCATGACATAAGAGGAAATGTGATGCTCAGTGATCAAAATAATTAAAACCTTGATCAAGTTTATGGTTTCGCACACAAAGACGCGACACAGTCAACTATCTTATAATTATATTTCATAGAAATTAAATACATTCTCAAAACGATCGAATGTGTGTAACAAACAAAGACTCCCCATATGAGTCATACAAAATCAATTCACACGACTAAGTTAATCAATAGCTTAAACCAATTGATATGCATGCTCAAATAATTTATGGAAGTGAAAATATACACATAGTATAAAAACTAACGACTAAAGAGAAAGGTCTTGTAATGGAAATATGATAACTCGTCTCAAAATAAGTTTTTTTTGGACACACTGCTAGACATTTATTGCTATAATTTATTATGCTTCAGTTGAAGATTCATCTACCTTCTTATAGACCAGGAGATTGGATTTGAACACAAACAAAAAACAAAACCTAATGTGTTTTCGATCATCCATTGATAATACCCAATAACTATCAACACATCTAATTAAATAGCAATCATGTTATTTGACATAGCATTCACGACCCAGGAGCAGGCCTAACAGAACGTTGAATTGGACGCTTTGATCCTAGAAGACGACCCAATCGTCTAACGCAAGACTTGGTTAGCAGCGGAAGACTCGAACATAATTCAAAGTCATAAAGTTCACATAATGATTACAAATATAATAGTGCAATAATTAAACAATACTTCAACATGAATCTAAATATCTGAATCCAATTCCATACATTCTTATACAAACCCAAATAAAAATAAGTCCTCATAGGGAGTAAAGAAACATTCAATTTAAAGAAAGAAATTAAAATGGGAAACAACCTCTGAACTTTACCTACTAATTGCTTTTGACCTTGACTGGAAAGGAAGAGAGTCATTTGAGTTGAGTGACTAATTCAGTAGAAAAGTTATACTAAATGCAAATGCATATAAAAACTTCTTTTGTCTTTCATCTAAAAAATGATTAAATCACAAATGGTTTTTAAACATCATTGCTAAGAAAACTCATTTCCATCGTTTCAAGAAAAAGTAGTTTACAAGCAACCAATTTAGCTTTATATTTATTTTATATATAGACAACTATGCCAAAATAGGCCATCATCGTACTTAAATTTTAAATCAATCCTAGTGAAAAAGGAAGGTCAATCAAGAACCCCTCTGACGCTCTATCATAGAAATGCAGCAATCCGTAAATCCAACAACACCTCATGAGGTAGGAGGAAGAGGAAGTGGAAGTAACGGCAATCCGAAGACTCAGCAGTGTTACCCAGGTGTCTGGCGAGCAACCTGATAAGGTTTAAAAATTCGAAACCCAAGGTCATCCCCGCCCTATTACCTATTTTCGTAACATACAAACAAAACATTCAGGCAACAGAAAATGTATGAGGATAGTCTCGTGATACTTAGACACTTAAACTGTCCAACCGCTGGCACCAGCTCGTAATCCTCTAATATATATACCACAACAATATGAAAATACCATGTGCTAATGGTAAACATGTAAAATATACGTATATATACGTAAAAAATGACGTGGTGGCGACTTGTCTTCGTCCAATTTTCTATGGTAATAACTCACCAAAATAAATTTTTATAAAACAATGTAATGTAAGGAAAAAGGGCATAAAACATCAAACTCGATGACGATTTCTCTTCTTACGCATACAAGTGAAAATCTCTGGTACTAGCTTGTAATCTACAAATTCATCCGAGCCTAAAATAAAATTAGTAGCATAAATATTCTTTCTAACATTAAGAAAATATGAATGGGTCCTATAATGAGGTAGGGACCGAAATCGAAAGAGATTGACAAAAAAATGAAGAAATATTTCACTAAAATACACTGTGTGTGTAACACCCAGAATTTTCAGCATTATTTATGCCTGGAAATATTTTAAAGTAATTTGATAATGAGAAAATGTTATGAGAACGTTAAGAGTTAAGTTGTGCGGCTAAATCAAAAGAAAAATTTACAAAATTTAAACCAACAGATTATGAAACTATTAGTTAGAAATCGCCCTCACGCAGAAACCCCCCTCCCTCTCATTCTCCTCTCTATTTTCGTGCCAGTGCCAACCAATCCTCCTCTGCACGCCCATTTTTTACTTTTTCCTCCTTCGATTTCGAAGTTGTAAGATATACATTAAGATTTATGAAGTGAGTTTTAGGGTTAAGGTTAGGTTTTGAGTTGATTTTCATGGGTGTTGACTATTGTGCTAGGGTTCTAAAATTTCCTCCTTCCCTCTTGAAGAATTGGTCCGATTTTTGCTTTTCCCCTTGAAGATTTGAAGGTAAGAAATCACCCTCTTGGAAATTCGTTGATTTAGAATTTTGGGATATTGCTTTATGGATTTTTTGGAATATTATTGAATTGTTGATTTTTTGGAAATTTGGGGAAAAATACATAATACAGGGAGGTTATACTAGATTTTATAAAGAAATGTCTTAGGAAAATTATGCGAATTGGGGAAAATGTTCGATTAGAAATTTGATTCATTCGTGCATTATGTTTGAGATTGGACCAATATTGATGATGAAATTATGGAGTCTTAGATGTTTAAGACGTAAGGAAAAGTGCACGAGTTGCTAAGGGATATCAGGTAAGTGTGTGTTAGGTGTTCGGCCTATTAGGGCCCTACATCACAAGGGTTTTGTTTATATGAAGGTTTTGATATGTTATGAATTGTCTGAGGTTGGTTGATGATGAGTTTTCCTTGAGTAGAATATGTATTGATGTGGTAGAATTATGTTTATATGTGCATTATGTTACACGCATCATACTTTACTCAAAGAAGCATACAAAAATATTCTACATGCACGATTTATGAAAAGAAAATGTAAAGAAAAGCAAGAACGTGTAAGTACGTAATGATTAAGCATGGGTCGGGACAGTATGACCATGAATTGTCCCTCTCGGGGGACCATGTAATTGAGTATGAAACCCGTCCGTAAGGACCATGTACATGAATCACTACCTACTCCCCCACAGAAGCCCCCCCTTAATCCATGTCAAGTGAAAAGAACAAGAAACGAGTAAATAAACATGATTTTTTGAGCTTGCAATACATGAGCATTATATATACATACGTACACCTCTTACTAAGCATTAGGCTTATAGTTTGAACCTTGTGATATAGGTGAAAAAGTTGAAGGTGAGGAAGTTCTCCCTGAAGTTGATGGATAGGTCGGTTGATGAATGGTACTCGTGGCGGGCGTTTTGTGTTGGGCAAGGCGATTCTGCCCCGTGAGTTATGCTCCAAGCAAGATTTTTGGTACACGTTTACGAATTTAGGTTTTGATGATTTAGAAATTTGCTTGGAAGATGCCATGTTTTGAAAGAAATGTTTTGATTAAAGGGTTTTCCACGTGTTTTATGTTCTGCTACGTGTTTTCTAGTCAGTTTTACAAATTTTGAGTTGGAGGTATGTTTTGGGAAGAGTTTTAAGTGGATATATTAGGTTATGGGAGTTGGAGGATGTTTAGAGATGAAAGAAAGTGATTGGAAGATAAATTGAAAGTAAAAATGGTTAAGTGTGGAAGGAAAAAGAAGTGATAGGCGTAATAAAGACGACATTCTGCTCGTAAGTGTCGACCAAAATCCTTAGGTGTAACACCCGACATTTTCTGCCAGGTGATTTTCTTAACGGAATTAACTGTCACCTTTATTGTTGATCTTTAATTTAAATTTTATGCCTAAGCTTATTTGGTTTCTATTTGTGTGGCGGCAGAACCGTAATTAAGAGGGATTTTATTTAGTATAAAAAGAAAATGGAAACCTTAAACCTCACTTAAACCCCACTGTAGCCGACATTCTCTCTCGGCGATTCCCGTGCTTCCAGAGCTCTTTCTCTGCCGGCGACTCCCTCTTTGGCGATCGATTCCTCCAGCCTCCACTCCGGTAACCTACATTCAAGGTAAGATTTAGGCAATGTAGTTGCCGAGTAATTATTTAGAACTCTGTTTTCAGCTAGAACCCAATGTTTCAAGATTCTTCAATGGCCGAATAATAGGAACATTTATAATCGGTGTTTGGTAATAGCATTCCTGATTCGAATCTGGACTTTAAGATAACCGAGTGGAACTAGTGGTTAAGTTGAATTAGGCTATTTTAGATTTTGGAAACTTAGTCCACCCACAAGGTGCTCGGCTGAAAGGACTCAGGAATACAGATTCTAGGATGACATTTAGTTAGGACTTTTCTAGCTTTGATTTCATAATATTTAGGATCTATTTTAACTCTGAAATGTGAAATGATATCAGGTGAAGAAGTTTGAAGTGTAGTGCACGAATTTGCTACCAGGTAAGTGAATGTATTAAGATTTCCGGCCATTAGGGCCCTACATCCTAAGGGTACTAAATTAGTTATGTGTTTGATGTTGTTTTAAGTTAGTAAGATGGTTTGTACTTGGATGAATTACGGATGTTTGAGAACTGTGTTATGTGCTGTTCTAATAGAGTCTATGAAGTCAACTATCTAGTATGATATTTTCCATAGTCTGATGATTTAAGAACATTCATGTCATGCATCATGATTTACTTCTCAAGCATACGAAAATGATTTATGAGCATGTTTTTCCCCATGAACAAGATATGAGAATGAATATGAAACTTATGCAACCAGGTTAAGTGACGTAATGATTAAGCATGGGTCGGGACAGTATGACTATGAATTGTCCCTCTCGGGGGACCATGTAATTGAGTATGAAACCCGTCCGTAAGGACCATGTACATGAATCACTACCTACTCCCCCACAGAAGCCCCCCCTTAATCCATGTCAAGTGAAAAGAACAAGAAACGAGTAAATAAACATGATTTTTTTGAGCTTGCAATACATGAGCATTATATATACATACGTACACCTCTTACTAAGCATTAGGCTTATAGTTTGAACCTTGTGATATAGGTGAAAAAGTTGAAGGTGAGGAAGTTCTCCCTGAAGTTGATGGATAGGTCGGTGATGAATGGTACTCGTGGCGGGCGTTTTGTGTTGGGCAAGGCGATTCTGCCCCGTGAGTTATGCTCCAAGCAAGATTTTTGGTACACGTTTACGAATTTAGGTTTTGATGATTTAGAAATTTGCTTGGAAGATGCCATGTTTTGAAAGAAATGTTTTGATTAAAGGGTTTTCCACGTGTTTTATGTTCTGCTACGTGTTTTCTAGTCAGTTTTACAAATTTTGAGTTGGAGGTATGTTTTGGGAAGAGTTTTAAGTGGATATATTAGGTTATGGGAGTTGGAGGATGTTTAGAGATGAAAGAAAGTGATTGGAAGATAAATTGAAAGTAAAATGGTTAAGTGTGGAAGGAAAAAGAAGTGATAGGCGTAATAAAGACGACATTCTGCTCGTAAGTGTCGACCAAAATCCTTAGGTGTAACACCCGACATTTTCTGCCAGGTGATTTTCTTAACGGAATTAACTGTCACCTTTATTGTTGATCTTTAATTTAAATTTTATGCCTAAGCTTATTTGGTTTCTATTTGTGTGGCGGCAGAACCGTAATTAAGAGGGATTTTATTTAGTATAAAAAGAAAATGGAAACCTTAAACCTCACTTAAACCCCACTGTAGCCGACATTCTCTCTCGGCGATTCCCGTGCTTCCAGAGCTCTTTCTCTGCCGGCGACTCCCTCTTTGGCGATCGATTCCTCCAGCCTCCACTCCGGTAACCTACATTCAAGGTAAGATTTAGGCAATGTAGTTGCCGAGTAATTATTTAGAACTCTGTTTTCAGCTAGAACCCAATGTTTCAAGATTCTTCAATGGCCGAATAATAGGAACATTTATAATCGGTGTTTGGTAATAGCATTCCTGATTCGAATCTGGACTTTAAGATAACCGAGTGGAACTAGTGGTTAAGTTGAATTAGGCTATTTTAGATTTTGGAAACTTAGTCCACCCACAAGGTGCTCGGCTGAAAGGACTCAGGAATACAGATTCTAGGATGACATTTAGTTAGGACTTTTCTAGCTTTGATTTCATAATATTTAGGATCTATTTTAACTCTGAAATGTGAAATGATATCAGGTGAAGAAGTTTGAAGTGTAGTGCACGAATTTGCTACCAGGTAAGTGAATGTATTAAGATTTCCGGCCATTAGGGCCCTACATCCTAAGGGTACTAAATTAGTTATGTGTTTGATGTTGTTTTAAGTTAGTAAGATGGTTTGTACTTGGATGAATTACGGATGTTTGAGAACTGTGTTATGTGCTGTTCTAATAGAGTCTATGAAGTCAACTATCTAGTATGATATTTTCCATAGTCTGATGATTTAAGAACATTCATGTCATGCATCATGATTTACTTCTCAAGCATACGAAAATGATTTATGAGCATGTTTTTCCCCATGAACAAGATATGAGAATGAATATGAAACTTATGCAACCAGGTTAAGTGAGGGTTGACGGCGGTTTGACGTATGTCACTGTCCAAAGAGAAGGACTATGAATACGGCCCGAAAGGGACTATGTACACTTGCACTGTCATCCCCCCTTTACGGCACAAATCCTCCCATAATCCATATGATGAAAGTGATGAACAAGAACACGAATAAGAACAAGAAAAGAGCATGAAACGAACATGATTATGATTTTCTTGCAACTATGCATTCACGTATACATGTTAGCATTGCATTCCTTACTAAGCATTAGGCTTATAGTTTAAACCTTATGATGTAGGTGACGAAATATTAGGTGAGGATTCCAAAGTTAATGAAGACGTCTAAATTTGGGTTGCTGGAAGGTGTTCAGGGAGTAATTATGTGGCTGGATGGCGAACAAGACCCCCTGGTTAATGCTCTTATGATTTTAGTGATGATTATGAATATGGAAGTGTAAGTAGGATGAGATTATTTTAAAACATCGAGCTTTTGAAATTGTCTGGTTTAATTACTGAGTCTGAGAATGTTTATAAGGATATAGAACGAGTTATTTTAACTAAGTCTTCCGCTACAAGAATTCTGGATGAATCTCTGATTTTCATTTATAAGAGTGATGAGTCAATGAAATTAGAAGTCTGTGTATATTTATGTCCACTGATAGCTGTACTCTATCAGAAGATGTTAGGAATTTGCATCCACCGATAGATGTTCTCTATCAGAAGATGTCTTAAAAGAACACGTGGATTGCACATGTCTATCGGTAGATGTTGTGTATTTCAAATACCGGATGATGTAAGTGTTGTTTTGTCGTCTAGTGATCGGTAGATATTGTGTATTTCAAATACCGGTTGATGTAAGTGTTGTTTTGTCGTCTAGTGATCGGTAGTTGTTGTGTATTACAAATACCAGATGATGTAAGTGTTGGTTTGTCGTCTAGTGATCGGGCGATGTAGTGTATTTCTAATGTTGGGCGATGTACGAATCGTTTGTCGTCTAGTGATCGGTAGGTGTTGTGTATTTCAAATACCGGATGATGTAAGTGTTGTTTTGTCATCTACTGATCGGGCGATGTACGAATTGTTTTGTCCTCTAGTGATCGGTAAATGTAGTGTATTTCAATTATCGGATGACGTAGATGTTGTTGTCGTTTAGGGACTGAGTGATGTTTAATGAGTCACGAGAGATGCACGTGCCCACCAGAAGATGTCTTCTATTGGGCAACGATAATTGAGTCATGCAGAGTACACGTGACAAATCAGAAGAGGTACATTCTGTCAACCGATGCATGCAAACCCATGCAAACTCGAGCAGAATAACATCGAATAATCTGGTGGCATTTCTTCCCTGCCCAAATTTGTTATAGAACTGATGACTGCGTATGGTCGCTCGACTCTGTGAACGAATATGTTGTTAGTTTTAAGAGGAAGTCAAGTTCGATGAATCTAGTTTATGTCTGTTATGTTAAAGTCCTTAAGTTCTGTTGAGGAAAGGTAAGTGAAAAAAAAAATAATACAAAGGGGACCTTAGTGTAAAGTGGTCGAAGGGTGAAAGATCTAAGAGATCAGGGTAAATATGAATTTAAGAGGTTAAGTTATGAATCACGTGGCGCTCCAACTGGGGTCGTTACAATTATGGTATCAAAGTAAAACCGGGTTCTAAAATCGATTCTGCAGACTGCCTCCCAGCACAGATTGCCACCTGAGTACACTCCAGCAACTGTAAGTGTTTATGATTTTAGTAATGTCATTAAGTTAAGATATGTTACGATTATTTGTTTATGGATCTCAAAATGGTAAGAGGTCAACAGAGAGAAGACAACGTGGATAGTAACACCATTGCTCAGCTGACAGAATTAGTTATTCGCCAATCACGCCAAATAGAACAGCTTGTGGCCACTAGAGAGGAACAAGGGAACTCCAGTACTAATGCAACTAATGATCATAGGGGTGAGCATTTCCACCAGCTTCGACCCCCGGTATTTAATGGACAAGTTTCGGATCCTGTTTATACTGAGGAATGGATTCGAAAAATGGAGGACATGTTCACATATGCAAAGGTTGAGGAAGGAGAGAAGGTCACATATGCTGTTTTTCATTTGAAACTGAGTGCAAGGCATTGATGGGACTCAATCCAGAGTACCATTAATGTAGGACCTATGACTTGGGGAAGGTTTAAGACTGCTTTCTTTGACAAGTATTTCAATAGGACTGTTCAGGACAGCAAGAAGAAGGAGTTTATGAATTTGCGACAAACTGGCTCTGTGGCAGATTACATATGCAAATTTGAGGCTTTATCACGGTTTGCTCCCCGATTGGTTGAGGATGATGAGGATAAGATTCATCAATTTGTTCAAGGACTGAAGCCGAGTTTGTATATGAGAGTAAAGACTGCTGGAATACATAATATACCATATGGTGAAGTGACGGCTAAGGCCTTGGAGCTGGAAGAGGCTGAGATAACGGCATATACGCAGCGTGGACAGCCAATGAAGTTCACTGAGGAGGCTCAGCCGCCACCACGGCAGAACAAAGGATGGCAACCGCGACAGAACAGGGGACCACAACAACAACAGCAAGGTATAAAGAGACCTTTCAATCCAAAGGATGACCAAGGGAAGGGAAAACGACCATTAGCCCCTCTATGCTCCAACTGCCAGAAGAACCACCATGGCGAGTGCAAGCTACACTCAGCCGTTGCTACAGATGTGACAAGGTCGGACATGTAGTCAGAGACTGCCCCATGCCACCAGACTCCAATCGAGCAAGAATAGCACCCAGAGTCTTTACTATGATGGAGGATGAAGACGCTGTGCAGCATACGATCATAACAGGTACAATTATGATTTGTGGTATTTCTGCTTACACACTTATAGACACGGGGGCCACCCACTCATTTATAGCAACCCTGTTTGTCTGTAAGCATAAGTTAGGATACTTACCAACTGATAGACCGTATAGTGTCATGTTACCGTCAGGGAAATCCTTACATTCTGAACAGATAGTGAAGAGTGACATTGTGTCCTTAGGAGATTAGAAGTTATATGTAGAGCTGATTGTAATTGACATGAAGGGATATGAAGTTATATTAGGAATGGATTGATTATCCAGACATTATGCCACGATAAGTTGTAGGTCTGGATTAGTTGAGTTTCGACCCCCAAATGGAGATCGGTATACCTTCCAAGCTATCCCAAAAATAAGTAAAATACCGATTATATCCTCACTAGAGACTCAACAGTTATTGAGAGATGGCTGTGAGAGTTATCTAGCTAGTGTAATCGATATTTGGGTAAAGAATAAAGTAGAACTTCAAGATATTTCCATAGTTAAAGAGTTTCCTGAAGTATTTATGGATGACTTGCCCGGATTACCACCTGATAGAGAAGTTGACTTTGTAATCGATACATATCCTGATGCATTACCTATATCCAAGAACCCTTACCGCATGGCATCGGTTGAGCTGAAGGAATTAAATATCCAATTGCAGGAATTAGTAGATAAAGGGTTTATACGCTCTAGTAGTTATCCCTGGGGTGCACCTGTTTTATTTGTTAAGAAGAAAGACGGTTCTCTTAGAATGTGCATAGATTAAAGAGAACTGAATAAGTTGACAATTAAGAACAAGTACCTCTTGCCCCGGATTGATGACCTGTTTGACCAATTACAAGAAGCTAGAGTATTTTCAAAGATTGACTTACGTTCGGGCTATTACCAATTGAAGGTTAAGGAGAGTGATATACCTAAGACAGCTTTCAGGACCCGTTATGGATATTATGAATTCCTTGTAATGTCGTTTGGGTTAACCAATGCACCTGCAGCCTTTATGGACCTGATGAATCGAGTGTTTCATGATTACTTGGACAAGTTTGTATTTGTGTTCATAGATAACATCTTAATTTACTCACGGACTAAAGCTGACCACGAGGAACACTTAAGAGTAGTTTTGACAACATTAAAACAGCAGCAACTCTATGCCAAGTTGTCTAAGTGTGAGTTCTGGTTGGATAAGGTCAACTTCTTAGGCCATGTCATCTCTGCTGAAGGTATATCAGTAGATCCAACCAAAATTCAGGCAGTTAAGGATTGACCATAGCCAAGGAATGTCAGTGAAGTCCGTAGTTTCCTTGGTCTGGCAGGTTATTATAGGAAGTTTATTAAGGGATTTTCTATGATAGCTAAACCTTTAACAAGTTTGACTAAGAAGGACACCAAGTACTCTTGGACTGCAGCCTGTGAGGATGGCTTCAAGATACTAAAACAGAAATTAACAACGGCCCCTCTTTTGACACTCCCGACTGAAGGAGGAGGATTCAGTGTCTATTGTGATGCATCCAAAATTGGATTGGGGTGTGTCTTAATGCAAGAAGGCAATGTTGTGGCATATGCTTCCAGACCACTGAAAGATTATGAGCATAATTACCCCACCCACGATTTGGAATTAGCTGCTGTTGTTTTTGCACTAAAAATTTAGAGACACTACTTGTACGGAAAACGGTGTGAAGTGTTCTCAGACCATAAAAGTTTGAAATACCTATTTACTCAAAAGGAATTAAACATGAGACAGAGACGTTTGTTGGAATTTGTTAAAGATTATGACTTTGAAATTAAATATCACCCGGGTAAGGCCAATGCTGTGGCTGATGCATTAAGCAGAATGTCAAAGACAATGCAGCCCGCGGTATCAACCATGTCTGTACCATTATGGAAGAAAGTTCAGAAGTTTGAGTTGTAAATAGTTCCTTAGTTGTCAACCTTACTTGCTGATTTAACCATTCGACCAACTATTTTGGATAAGATCAAAGAGGCACAACAGAAGGATTCAAAGGAGAATAATAGTATGATGAGTAAGTTAAAAGATGCCTCCTCTGAATTCAGTCTCTCCAATGATGGTATTTTGAAATTTAGGAATCGATGGTACATTCCAAGTGATAAAGAGCTGCGTGAGTTGATCTTGGCTGAGGCACACTCATCGTCTTTCTCTGTACATCCTGGTAGCACCAAGATGTATCGGGACTTGAAGCTACATTATTGGTGGCCAAATTTAAAGAGGGATGTGGCCAAGTTTGTAGAGTCATGCTTGATATGCCAACAAGTTAAAGCAGAGCACCAACGCCCAGGAGGTACTCTTCAACCCTTACCGATCCCTGAATGGAAGTGGGAAAACATTGCCATGGATTTTATGGTAGGATTACCAAAGATAATCAAAGGACATGATAGTATTTGGGTTGTGGTTGACAAAATGACAAAATCAGCACACTTTATACCACTAAGAATGACTTTTACAATGGAACAACTTGCTAACCTGTACATTCAGGAAATTATCAGATTGCATGGGATCCCCTTGTCTATTGTCTCCGATCGTGATCTTAGATTCACCTCAAGATTTTGGCAAAGTTTACTAGGCACATTAGGAACAAAATTGTCTTTCAGCACTGCTTTTCACCCTCAAACCGATGGTCAATCTGAGAGGACCATTCAGATACTAGAAGATATGTTGAGAGCGTGTGTGCTGGATTTCCAGACATCTTGGAGTCGATACTTACCCTTGGTGGAATTCTCCTACAATAATAGTTACCAGTCCACCATTGGTATGGCACCTTATGAAGCACTTTATGGCAGAAAGTGTAGATCACCTTTGTACTGGGATGAGGTCGGTGAAGCAAAACTCCTAAGTCCCAAGATCTTGCAACAGATGTCAGACAAGATTACCATTATTAGGAAAAGAATGATTACTGCACAAAGCCGACAGAAAAGCTATGCAGACCAAAGAAGAAGAGACCTGGTGTTCTCTGTTGGAGATGAAGTTTTTCTAAAGATTTCACCATTTAAGGGAGTACTAAGATTTGGCAAGAAGGGAAAGCTTAATCCGCGATTCGTTGGACCATTCCCTATCTTGGAGAAGATCGACAGCACAGCTTATAGACTGCAATTGCCCCTATCACTAGAAAAAGTTCACAATGTTTTTCACGTGTCAATGTTAAGAAAATGCATACGGGATCCTACACAAGTCGTTAAGCCAGTGGATGTCGAAATTGAGCCAACATTAATGTATAAAGAGAAGCCAGTGCAAATTTTGGAATTTGCAGTGAAAACTCTGAGGAATAAGGAAATTCCATTGGTTAAGGTCTTATAGACAAATCATGGAGTTGAAGAAACCACATGGGAACGACTGCAAGATATGTTGGACAAATATCCGGAGCTATTTGTTTGATCAATTTTTGAGGACGAAAATTTCGTTTAAGGAGAGGTGGATGAAACACCCGACATTTTCAGCCAGGTGATTTTCTTAACGGAATTAACTGTCACCTTTATTGTTGATCTTTAATTTAAATTTTATGCCTAAGCTTATTTGGTTTCTATTTGTGTGGCGGCAGAACCGTAATTAAGAGGGATTTTATTTAGTATAAAAAGAAAATGGAAACCTTAAACCTCACTTAAACTCCACTGTAGCCGACATTCTCTCTCGGCGATTCCCGTGCTTCCAGAGCTCTTTCTCTGCCGGCGACTCCCTCTTTGGCAATCGATTCCTCCAGCCTCCACTCCGGTAACTTACATTCAAGGTAAGATTTAGGCAATGTAGTTGCCGAGTAATTATTTGGAACTCTGTTTTCAGCTAGAACCCAATGTTTCAAGATTCTTCAATGGCCGAATAATAGGAACATTTATAATCGGTGTTTGGTAATAGCATTCCTGATTCGAATCTGGACTTTAAGATAACCGAGTGGAACTAGTGGTTAAGTTGAATTAGGCTATTTTAGATTTTGGAAACTTAGTCCACACACAAGGTGCTCGGCTGAAAGGATCAGGAATACAGATTCTAGGATGACATTTAGTTAGGACTTTTCTAGCTTTGATTTCATAATATTTAGGATATATTTTAACTCTGAAATGTGAAATGATATCAGGTGAAGAAGTTTGAAGTGTAGTGCACGAATTTGCTGCCAGGTAAGTGAATGTATTAAGATTTCCGGCTATTAGGGCCCTACATCCTAAGGGTACTAAATTAGTTATGTGTTTGATGTTGTTTTAAGTTAGTAAGATGGTTTGTACTTGGATGATTTAAGGATGTTTGAGAACTGTGTTATGTGCTGTTCTGATAGAGTCTATGAAGTCAACTATCTAGTATGATATTTTCCATAGTCTGATGATTTAAGAACATTCATGTCATGCATCATGATTTACTTCTCAAGCATGCGAAAATGATTTATGAGCATGTTTTTCCCCACGAACGAGATATGAGAATGAATATGAAACTTATGCAACCAGGTTAAGTGAGGGTTGGGGGCGGTTTGACGTATGTCACTGTCCAAAGAGAAGGACCATGAATACGGCCCGAAAGGGACTATGTACACTTGCACTGTCATCCCCCCTTTACGGCACAAATCCTCCCTTAATCCATATGATGAAAGTGATAAACAAGAACACGAATAAGAACAAGAAAAGAGCATGAAACGAACATGATTATGATTTTCTTGCAACTATGCATTCACGTATACATGTTAGTATTGCATTCCTTACTAAGCATTAGGCTTATAGTTTAAACCTTATGATGTAGGTGACGAAATATCAGGTGAGAATTCCAAATTTAATGAAGACGTCTAAGTTTGGGTTGCTGGAAGGTGTTCAGGGAGTAATTATGTGGCTGGATGGCGAACAAGACCCCCTGGTTAATGCATTTATGATTTTATTAATAATTATGAATATGGAAGTCTAAGTAGGATGAGATTATTTTAAAACATCGAGCTTTTGAAATTGTTTGGTTTAATTACTGAGTCTGAGAATGTTTATAAGGATATAGAACGAGTTATTTTAACTAAGTCTTCTGCTACAAGAATTCTGGATGAGTCTCTGATTTTCATTTATAAGAGTGATGAGTCAATGAAGTTAGAAGTCTGTGTATATTTATGTCCACTGATAGCTGTACTCTATCGGAAGATATTTGGAATTTGCATCCACCGATAGATGTTCTCTATCGGAAGATGTCTTAAAAGAACACGTGGATTGCACATGTCTATCGATAGATGTTGTGTATTTCAAATACCGGATGATGTAAGTGTTGTTTTGTTGTCTAGTGATCGGTAGATGTTGTGTATTTCAAATATCGATTGATGTAAGTGTTTTTTTGTCGTCTAGTGATCGGTAGGTGTTGTGTATTACAAATACCGGATGATGTAAGCTCGATTGATTGTAGTGTTTTTTTGTCGTCTAGTGATCGGTAGGTGTTGTGTATTACAAATACCGGATGATGTAAGTGTTGTTTTGTCATCTAGTGATCGGGCGATGTAGTGTATTTCTAATGTCGGGTGATGTATGAATCGTTTGTCGTCTAGTGATCGGTAGGTGTTGTGTATTTCAAATACCGGATGATGTAAGTGTTGTTTTGTCATCTAGTGATCAGGCGATGTAGTGTATTTCTAATGTCGAGCGATGTACGAATCGTTTTGTCCTTTAGTGATCAGTAGATGTAGTGTATTTCAATTATCGGATGACGTAGATGTTGTTGTCGTTTAGTGACCGAGTGATGTTTAATGAGTCACGAGAGATGCACGTGCCCACCGGAAGATGTCTTCTATTGGGCAACGATAATTGAGTCATGCAGAGTACACGCGACAAATCGAAAGAGGTACACTCTGTTAGCCGATGCATGCAAACCCATGCAAACCCGCGCAGAATAACATCGAATAATCTGGGGGCATTTCTTCCCTGCCCGAATTTGTTATAGAACTGATGACTGCGTATGGTCGCTCGACTCTGTGAACGAATATATTGTTAGTTTTAAGAGGAAGTCAAGTTCGATGAATCTAGTTTCTGTCTGTTATGTTAAAGTCCTTAAGTTTTGTTGAGGAAAGGTAAGTGAAAAAAAAATAATACAAAGGGGACCTTAGTGTAAAGTGGTCAAAGGGTGAAAGATCTAAAAGATTAGGGTAAATATGAATTTAAGAGGTTGAGTTATGAATCACGTGGCGACTCCAACTGGGGTTGTTACAATAGGTGTCGATCGTACTTGGTATGTGTCGACAACCAGGATCGACTGGTGAGGGCAGATTAGACCAAAGTGTCGATCTATTTATACAAGTGTCAACCGGTTTGTATAAAAGTGTACAATGTGTTGACTGCAAAGGTCGACCTATGAAAACAGAGCCGATTAAAGTGTTGAACGGTGTATATAAGTATCGACAAGTCTGTGCAAAAGTGTATAATGTGTCAACCACCAGGATCGATTGGTGAGAGCAGAGCGGACCAAAATGTTGACTTGTCTGGGCAGGTGTTGACCGGTCTGTATAAAAGCGTACAATGTGTTGACCGCAATGTCGACCTATGAATACCGAGTCGATTGATTTGTCGACCAGTCTATATAAGTGTCGACCGACAGACACTCATATCTTGGTGATTTTATTTAAAAAATTTTGATTTCAAATGTAATTCAATCTTACCTCCAATGAGTCTTTTAAACACGTTTTCTAAGGGTTACTAAAGTATTTTAAAGGCCTCGAAACCAATTTCAAGTTTAAAAAAAAAAAAACATTTAAGTCCAAAAATATGTAAAAGTATATGTCAAGTACGTAATGTATTGTGGCGGCCCATGGCGGGTTGTTACAACTTGTGGTATCAGAGCAACTGGGTTTTAAAATCGCTCCTGTAGACTGCCTACCAGCACAAACCGCCACACGAGGACACTCCATCAACTGTAAGTGTTTAAGGTTGAGTCATGTCATTAAGTGTTTGTTTGCGTGTCTAATGTGTTTAGGAGCAATAAGATGCCAAGGGAACCTAGATGAGGAACGGACCAAAGAGATACTACTATCGAGCGACTGACCGCACTAGTTGAGATACAATCCCAGTTGTTGGCGGGAGTTATGAACAGGGAAGGGACCGGGAATGGAAGCGGCCAAGGCAGTATCTCAAAGGATCCGGGTGGTGAAAGATTTAGGCGACTCCAGCCTCCGACTTTTGATGGGCAATCTTCGGATCCCACTTGCGCTGAAGAGTCGATCTGAAAGACAGAAAGAATGCTTGACTATGCCAAAGTGGAGGCGAGCGAGAAAGTGTCATGTGCGGTGTTCCACCTGGAGAAAGATGCCAGCTTTTGGTGGGATACAGTAAAGGTTACGGCAAATGCAGGAGTTATGACATGAGAGAGATTTAAAACGACCTTTTATGACAAATACTTTAGCCGAGCGGTCTGAAATAGTAAGAGGGCGGAGTTTTCCCAACTGTGCCAAATTAGATCAGTGGCCGACTATGTCCGACGATTCGAGTCATTGTCTCGCTTTGCAAGCTATTTGGTGAGTGAGGAAGAGGACTAGGTGTATCAGTTTGTCCAGGGATTGAAGTTGGAAATTTTCAAGGGAGTGAAGACCGCAGGCATCGATGATGTGATATATCACAATGTTGTAGCAAAAGCCCTGGAATTAGATGATATCGAGATGAAAATGCAACAACAAAGGCAGCAACAAGGATAACCGCCGAGGAAGTTTTTTAGAGAGGTATAGTCGCAGCCACAGCAGAACAGGGGGTGGCAGCCTCAACACTAGAAGGGAGTAAAAAGGCCCAGCAATGCCCCTGTAGACCAAGGTAAGGACAAGCGGCCCCAAGGGGCTTCTTAAGCTCCTCCGTGCTCTACCTGCCAGAGGAACCATTTTGGGAAGTGCAAGCTCTATACAGGACGGTGTTTTCGATGCAATGAGTAGGCCACATGATCAAGAACTGTCCAATGTCAGCCAAGAATCAAACGAGGGTGGCACTGAATTTCTTTGCCATGATTGAGGATGATGAAGCGGTTCAACATTCCATCATAATAGGTACAATTTTGATTTGCGGTAAACCTGCATACACACACTTATAGACACGAGTGCGACTCATTCTTTTATAGCAACTGCATTTGTATGTAAGTGGAATTTGTGAGCTATGCCGGATGATAAGTTCTTTAGTGTCATGTTACCGTCGGGTGAGTCCTTACACTCAGATCAGGTGGTGAAAGGTTATATCGTATCTGTAGAGGACAAGAAGTTATACGCGGAGCTGATTATAATCAATATGAAGGGATACAAAGTTATTATGAGGATGAAGTGGTTATTCAGATACTATGCCACCATCAACTGCAGGTTTGGAATAGTAGATTTCCGACCTCCAAATGAAGATTAGTATTCCTTTCAAGCAATACCAAAGTCGAGTAAAGTGTCAGTTGTATCCTACATGGAAGCCCAACAATTATTAAGGAGTGGGTGCATGAGTTTTCTAGCCAATGTGATTGCCATACAGAAGAGAAGTGAATCAAAGTTTCAAGACATTTTAGTAGTCCACGAGTTTCCAGAGGTATTCTTAGATGACCTACCGGGGTTACCTCCAGACCGAGAAATAGTTTTCGTGATCGACGTCTATCTTGGTGCCTCGCCAGTCTTTAAGGATCCTTACCATATGGCACCGGTGGAACTGAAGGAATTAAAGACCCAGTTGACAGAGTTGGTAGATAAGGGCTTTGTACGCCCTAGTTTGTCTCCCTGGGGCGCACCAGTCTTATTCGTTAAGAAGAAAGATGGATATATGCGTATGTACATTGACTACCGAGTGCTGAATAAACTGACAATCAAAAATAAATATCCCTTGCCTCAGATTGATGATCTGTTTGACCAACTTTGAGGGGCAAAAGTGTTCTAAAATATTGACTTGCGCTTGGGTTATTACCAGCTGAAGATCAAGGCCGATGACATTCCAAAAATGACATTTAGAACTCGATATGGGCATTATGAATTTCTAGTGATGTCATTTGGATTGACAAATGCTCCTGCAGCATTTATGGACTTGATGAATCGGGTGTTTCAGGAGTATCTAAACAAGTTTGTTATTGTATTCATAGATGATATATTGGTGTATTCTCAGACTAAAGATGAGCACGTAGAGCACATGAGGATTGTTTTGACAACTTTAAAGCTGCACCAATTATATGCCAAATTCTCGAAGTGCGAATTTTGGCTTGACAAATTTAACTTTCTGGGTCATGTCATCTCCGATGAGGGCATTTCTGTCGATCTAGTGAAAATACAAGCTGTAAAAGAGTGGCCACAGGCGAGAAATGCCAGCGAAGTGCGTAGTTTCCTAGGATTAGTAGGCTACTATAGGAAGTTTATCGAAGGATTTTTGTTAATAGCTAAGCCGTTGTCTAGTTTGACGAAGAAAGATATAAAGTATTCATGGTCTGAGGATTGTAAAAGGAGCTTTTAGACATTGAAACAGAAGTTGACAACAGTTCCTCTTTTGACACTCCCTGAGGAAGATGAGAAATTCAGTGTTTACTACAACGCTTCTAAGATTGGTTTAGGGTTCGTACTGATGGAAGTGGGAAAGTAATTGCTTATGCTTCTAGACAACTGAAAAATTATGAGCAAAACTACCCTACACAGGACCTTGAATTGGCTGTAGTGGTGTTTGCGCTGAAAATATGGAGACACTACCTGTATGGACAACAATGTGAGGTATTTTCAGACCACAAAATTCTGAAGTACATCTTTACTCAGAAAGAATTGAATATGAGACAGAGGCGATGGCTAGAATTTGTCAATGATTATGATATCGAGATCAAGTATCACCCTGGTAAGGCTAATGCGGTAGCCGACGCATTGCTATTATTAGACAAAGAATGAGGACTGCACAGAGCCGACAAAAGAGTTATGCGAATCGTAGAAAGAGAGATCTAGAGTTTGCCATAGGAAATGAAGTATTTCTGAAGATCTCACCGTTCAAGGGTGTTATGAGGTTCGGAAAAAAAGGGGAAATTGAATCCAAGGTTTTTCAGACCATTTGCTCTTTTAGAACGAATAAGTGCTACGGTGTACAAACTTTTGTTACCTTCGTCTATGGAAGGAGTCCATAACATCTTCCACATGTCTATGTTGCGTAAGTGTGTACGTGATCCGACTCATGTGGTAGAACGGGTGAATATCGAAGTTTAGCCAACCTTGACATATGAGGAGAAGCCGGTGTAGATTTTAGAGTCTTCTGTGAAGGTCCTACGCAACAAGACAATCACACTAGTGAAAGTATTATGGAGAAATCACAACATTGAGGAAGGCACATGGGAATGACAGAAAGATATGATGAACAAGTAGCCAGAACTATTTTTGTAAGCAAATTTTAAGAACAATATTTTGTTTAAGGACGGTTGGATATAACACCTAGAATTTTCAGCATTATTTATGCCTGGAAATGGAGAATTTTAAAGTAATTTTATGAATGAGAAAATGTTATGGGAATGTTAAGAGTAAAATTGTGAGGCTAAATCGAAAGAAGAATTTACAAAATTTAAACCAACGGATTACGAAACCATTAGTTAGAAATTGGGATTGAAGGGCAAAATGGTAATATGAGTTTAATTTTAATAAACTCTCTCTCTCTCTCTCTCTCTCTCTCTCTCTCTTCCTCCCTCCCTCACGCAGAAACCCCCATCCCTCTCCTTCTCCTCTCCGTTTTCGTGCCAGTGCCAACCAATCCTCCTCTCCACGCCAATTTTTCAGTTTTTCCTCCTCCGATTTCGAAGTTGTAAGGTATGCATTAAGGTTTATGAAGTGAGTTTTAGGGTTGGGTTAGGTTTTGAGTTTATTTTTATGGGTTTTGACTATTGTGCTAGGGTTTCGAAATTTCCTCCCTCCTTATTGAAGAATTGGTCCGATTTTTCCCTTTTCCTCTTGAAGATTTGAAGGTAAGAAATTCTCCTCTTGGAAATTCGTTGATTTAGGATTTTGGTATATTGGTTTATGGATTTTTGGAATATTATTGAATTTTTGGTTTTTTGGAAATTTGAGGGAAAATGCATAATATAGGGAGGTTATGCCGGATTTTGTAAAGAAATGCCTTAGGAAAATTATGCGAATTGGGGAAAACGTTTGATTAGAAATTTGATTTGTTCGTGCATTATGTTTGAGATTGGACCAATATTGATGATGGAAAGAAAAATACAGGTGTTTAAGACTTAAGGAAAAGTGCACGAGTTGCTAAGGGATTCCAGGTAAATGTGTGTTAGATGTTCGGCCATTAGGGCCCTACATAACAAGGGTAATAGGAGATTTCATTTATATGACGGTTTTGATATGTTATGAATTGTCTGAGGTTGTTTGATGATGAGTTTTCCTTGAGTAGATTATGTATTGTTGTGGTAGGATTATGTTTATATGTGCATTATGTTACACACATCATATTTTCCTCAAAGAAGCAAACAAAAATGTTCTACATGCATGATTTATGAAAAGAAAATGTAAAGAAAAGCAAGAATATGTAATGTACATAATGATTAAGCGTGGGTCAGGGCAGTATGGCCATGAATTGTTCCTCTTGGGGAACTATGTCACTGTCCATGTAATGGACCATGAAACCCGTTCGTAAGGACCATGTACACGAACCACTACCTACTCCCCCACAGAAGCCCCCCCTTAATCCATGTCAAGTGAAAAGAACAAGAAACGAGTAAATAGACATGATTTCTCGAGCATGCATTACATGAGCATTATATATACATACGTACACCTCTTACTAAGCATTAGGCTTATAGTTTGAACCTTGTGATGTAGGTGAATGTGAGGAAGTTCTCCCTGAAGTTGGTGGATAGGCCGATTGATGAATGGTACTCGTGGCGGGAATTTTGGGCTGGGCAAGGCGATTTCGACCCGTGGGTTATGCTCCAAGCAAGTTTTTTGGTACACGTTTATGAATTTAGAAAAGGGATAGTAGGTTTTGATGATTTAGGAATTTGGTTGGAAGATTCCATGTTTTGAAACAAATGTTTTGATTAAAGGGTTTTCCCCATTTTTTCTATTTAGTTTTACAAATTTCTAGTTAGAGTTATGTTTTGGGAAGAGTTTTAAGTGGATGTATTAGGTTTTGGGAGTTAGAGGATGTTTAGAGATGAAAGAAAGTGATTGGAAGATGAGTTAAAAGTAAAAATGGTTAAGTGTGGGAGGAAAAAGAAGTGATAGGCGTAATAAGAATGACATTTTGCCTACAAGTGTCGACCGAAATCCTCAGGTGTCGATCGTACTTGGTATGTGTCGACCACCAGGATTGATCGGTGAGGGTAGATTAGACCAAAGTGTCGACCTGTCTATATAGGTGTCGACCGGTCTGTACAAAAGTGTACAATGTGCGACCGTAAAAGTTGACCTAAGAAAATAGAGCCTATTAAAGTGTCGATCGGTGTATATAACTGTCGACTATTCTGTGCAAAAGTGTACAATATGTCGACCACCAGTGTAACGACCCTTACCTATATTCCTAATTTTTGCTGTATTATTTTTTTTTTATATATATACTTAAACTTTAACCTAACGTTCAAGGGGAAATAAAACTTTTAAAATCGGAATCGAAATCGGAATTGAAATCGGTGAAGTCTATGTTTATAAATCATTTAAACAAAACTTAAAACAACTATAAAACAATTAAAATAACAATTACTGCAATCGGCTGAGGAAATGGCAAAATGGGTAATCGCCCCATAAAATGGATGGGCGATCGATCGCCCTAGCGATCGCCAGGTTTTTGCCTAGCGATCGCCTTCTCCAGCGACCATTCGGCACACGCTCTGGAATTTCTCCAGAGCGTGACCAATAGATGGGCGATCGATCGCCAAGTGCTCTGGAATTTCGATTCCAGAGGACTTCAACCTCTTTTCCTTCCTCCTTTTTTCTCTCATTTCTTCATTTCCTTGCACACAACTCACAAACACTTCACATACATTTCACAAAAACACACTTCTATTCAATAACACTACCACCCACATACATTTCACTCGATACCTATCACCCGTTCACCGACTCGAAACACCTTTAAAATATGACCAAATTTCATAAAAATGAACCGCGTGGTTCCGTTTAAAAGTTTACAATTCCTCCTGTTTTTAATCACTTACAATTCCAATGAAAAATTTCCAAAAGCAATTTATAAAACAAGTTTCCAAAACATTTAAAAAACCTCCAAATATAACCTATCAACTATCCAGATTTCCAAACATCCTAAAATGTCAACTATACATTTCTCCTATTCTTTTTATCTATTAAATCCCAAAACATTTACTTATGTTCCCATGGGTCAAAATCACGCACCGACTGCCAGCGCACTTCCACGGGCCATCCTCCCTCAACATGTTCATACTTCAGGCGGAGGGATGTCTTCGTCACCTGTCTCAAAATCACCTACACCATAGAATTAAACACGTGAGTTAGAGGCTCAGTAAATCTAAGTGAATGCACGTGAATGCTAATGCTATGCATGTACAGTTCATAACTCATGCATCCTACCTTTTCGCTAATCATTTCATTTCATTTACGTAACCGGGGCTTCTCTCTCGCTAGATAGGAGCGGCACATCCGGCGATTGGATAGCCCCTCGTATCTAATCGGGGGGAAAACATGCTTCATCCGACAGCCATGTCTGAACCACCGCCACCGACGTGACCATCATTACATTCATTACCTTTTCGTTATCATTTTCCTTTTCATGAAAATATGCATAGAAAATTCATTTTCATGCCGTTCAAAAACCATGATGCGTGAACAGATATTATGCCATGAACGGAATAGAAACAAACAGGACATACAAACAACAAACTAACAATTAACAACCTAACAAAACATAAACCTAACTACCCGTTCTAATTACCCCAAATACTACATATCTCCAATTCCTCAATTTAACGTATATTCTTATAGTGTAGGCCAAGACGGCCAATCAAATCACAGAGACTTACCTCGCGTCCGTTGAAATTCACGCTCCGTCCACGAGCGTTGTTCACCTAGGGCAAAACACAACATTTGTCATTTAAACAAACTCTAAACTATAGAGTTTAGAAAATCACAAACTCCTAGCTAAAGAAAATCTCCTAAACTCTATTCTAACTCATTGAGGCATTTTATCGAGCAATTCGCGCTCGTAAATTCCCAAACCTCCATTAATGGAGTTTTCAAGCTCCAAACCAACCAAAACTCCAATATTAACCAATAAATCGATTAACTACGTCCAATAAACTCCAATACATCGATTATAGGCATAAATACGCTAAACCTATCGATTTCAAACTCTATTTCACGTTTTCAACGAAATAACAAACCCTAATCCGTTTAAACCCTAGAAATCGAAATCTAACACTTCAACAGCTTAAGAGTCTTACCTAAAGAGCGAAGACAGAGGAGAAAAGCAAAGGATCGATCGCCGGAGAACAAGCTTCGGTCGCCGGAAGAGAGAAACGCCACGGGAGGAGGAAGTCGTGCGAAGGAGAGGGAGAGAAAGAAAAAAGGTTTGCGTGAGTAGGAAGAAGAGAAATGAGGGAATTGTTGTTTTTAATAAAATTTTTGGTTTGCAAATTACCACAATGCCCTTCCACTTAATTTCTATTTGGTTCTCCATGTATCTCGTTATTTGACTAACGATTCGTTTTTCACAAATTTCCATATTTTGCCCAAAATTTCAATTTATTAATAAGACTTCGTTAGAACTTTCCGTTCGCAAAACAGACTTAAATTGACGTATTTACAAAAATACCATTTATATTGGAAAAAAATCAAATCCCGTAAAGCCGGGTGTTACATCCCATCCACATTATTTGAAATTTTGTCCTCAACATTTGGCTATACAAATTGTTCAGGATACTTCAACATCATATCCTGCTGCCTCTGCCAAGTAGTCTCCTCTACATTATGGTTCCTCCACAAAACCATTACCAGAGGAATCTCCTTATTACGCAATACTTTAATAGAAGACTCTAGGATTCGTACTGGCCTTTCCTCGTAGGTTAGCGTTGGTTGTACTTCGATCTCCCTTGTTTCAATGACGTGTGATGGATCACGCACGCATTTTCTGAGCATGGACACGTGGAATACATCGTGAATACCTTCCATAGATGCCGGGAGCTACAACCTGTATGCCATAGTCCCAATCCTCTTCAAAATAGGAAAGGGCCCAAAAAAACGAGGGTTTAACTTGCCTCGCCTTCCAAATCGCATAACGCCTTTAAACGGAGAAATCTTCAAATACACTTCGTCACCTTCCTTAAACTGTAATTCTCTCCGTCTGGTGTCAGCATAACTCTTTTGGCGGCTTTGTGCAATCTTTATACGTTGTCTGATAACAGCGATCTTTTTCGCTGTTTGAGGTAAAATGTCTGGGTCAACTATGCTAGCCTCGCCTACCTCATCCCAATATAGCGGAGACCTGCATTTTCGACCATATAACGCTTCATACGGAGCCATGCCAATCGTAGCATGGAAGCTGTTGTTGTACGAAAACTCAATCAAAGGAAAATATCGGCTCCACGAGCCCTGAAACTCTAGCACGCAAGCTCTAAGCATATCCTCAAGGATCTGATTCGTTCTTTCTGTCTGTCCATCAGTCTGAGGATGAAATGCCATGCTGAAATTTAACTGAGTTCCCATCGCCTTATGTAAACTCATTCAGAACTTTGAAGTAAATCTGGTATCTCTATCAGAAACAATAGAGATGGGCACTCCGTGTAGTCTAACGATCTCCTACACATACAGCTCAGCTAGCTGATCCATAGAATAGGTCATTTTCACTGGCTGGAAGTGGGCTTTCTTTGTCAAACGGTCCACTATTACCCAAATACCATCGTGCCCCTTTGTCGTTCTTGGGAGTCCCGCTATGAAATCCGTGGAGATCTGCTCCCATTTCCACTCTGGAATAGGCAATGGCTGTAAGGTTCTGGCTGGCCTTTGATGCTATGCCTTAACCTGTTGACAAATCAGGTAGGTTTCTATGTACCTGGCAATCTCCCTCTTCATATTCGGCCACCAGAAGTGTTGCCTCAAATCTCTATACATTTTCGTGCTTCCAGGATGCACTGAGTACGCCAAGGAGTGTGCCTCAGTTAAGATCTCTTTTTTTAGCTCATCATCGTTAGGCACGTACCACTGGTGCCTAAATTTCAATACTCCATCATCTGTCAGGTTGAAATCAGACGTATCTTCAGATGTCATACTCATTCGATGCCTTTCACACTCCAAATCATTCTGTTGAGCTTCTCGTATTCTGTCCAAAATCGTCAGTCTAAGAGAAATGTTGGTGAGCATGCTGGACAACTCTGCCACAATCTCTACATTGAACTTCTAAATCTCAGACCTTAGCATTACCGACATCGATGCAAGTGAAGGTTGACTCACAATAGGCATTCTGCTTAAGGCATCAGCGACTTTGTTTGCCTTCCCTGGGTTGTATTTAATTTCAAAATCATAATCTTTAACAAACTCTAACCACCTCCTTTGCCGCATGTTCAACTCTTTCTGTGTAAATAGATACTTTAGGCTCCTGTAATCTGAGAACACCTCACACTGCTGCCCATACAGATAGTGTCTCCAGATTTTTAAAGCAAAGACCACCGCTGCAAGCTCAAGGTCGTGTGTCGGATAGTTGTGCTCATATGGCTTCAACTGCTGGGAAACATAAGCAATGACCCTGCCTTCCTGCATCAGTACACACCCCAGTCCGATTCTCGAGGCGTCACAGTAAATACTAAACTTATCACCCTCAACTGGTAGTGTCAAAACTGGAGCTGTAGTCAATCTCTGTTTCTGCTCCACAAAGCTCTTTTCGCAAACAGGCGACCATACAAACTTTTCATTCTTTCTCGTCAATCGGGATAGAGGGACTGCTATTTTTGAAAATCCCTCGATGAATTTCCTGTAATAACCAGCCAAACCGAGAAATCCTCGTACCTCTCATACATTTTTAGGCTATGGCCAATCCCTGACAACCTCAATTTTAGCTGGATCCACTAAGATTCCTTCCTGAGATATGACATGGCCGAGAAAACTTATTCTGTCCAGCCAAAATTCGCACTTAGAAAATTTCGGATACAATTGATGTTGGCTCAAAGTTTTAAGAACAATCCGTAAATGCTCCTCGTGCTCCTCCTTAGTTTTCGAATAGATCAAGATGTCATCAATGAAGACGACGACAAACTTGTCTAAATACTCCTTAAACACACGGTTCATCAAGTCCATAAAAGCTGCAGGAGCATTCGTAAGTCCAAAAGACATCACAAGGAATTCGTAATGTCCGTACCTCGTTCAGAAGGCCGTTTTCTGAACATCTTTCCTCCGGACCTTCAACTGATAATAACCCGAGCGTAGATCTATCCTCGAAAATACTCGGGCACCCTGTAGTTGATCAAACAGGTCGTCAATGCACATTCTGAGAGTTCCGTCCTTTTTCTTCATGAACAGCACTGGCGCACCCAAGGGGGAAAAGCTGGGTCGGATAAACCCCTTTGTCTAACAACTCCTCTAGCTAAGACTTCAGCTCTTTTAATTCAGCAGGTGCCAGTCTATAAGGATTCTTTGATACTGGCGCAGAGCTTGGATACACATCAATCACAAACTCGATCTCTCTGTCTGGCGGTAATCGATCTCTGAGAAATCTCTAACTACTGGAAGGTCCTCAAGTTTTACCTCGCTGAGTAACCGAGTATCAATCAGGGTAGCCAGATAAACAGAGCATTCATCTTTAAACTGCTCCTGAACCTTCATAGAATAAGAAATGGGTAACCCACTTGACCTATTCAGCGCCTGATATGAGAACTCGTCCTTATCAGGAGGCTGAAAAGTTACCAACCCGGATCGACAGTCAATGGTGGCATAGTGACGTGAAAGCCAATCCATTCCTAGAATTAGATCGTACCGCTCTATGCTCATAACTATCAGGCAAGCATAGAGGGTATTAATCCCCACCGAGACAACGTTGCCTTGGAAGACACGATCAAATTGCATAAGAGCTCCGAAGGTAGCATCACTCTATACTCATACTCAGCCAACTCAGATACTAGCCCCAATCTAATCATGCAAGCAGTTGAAATGAAGGAGTACGTAGCTCCCCGTATCTATCAGAGAAAATACTGGCACACCCATGACTAGAATAGTATCTGATATGACAGATGGCTGTGCCTCGTCGTCGACCTCTCCAGGCTAAATAAATGCGAAGATCCTTGGCATAACTCTTCGCTGATCTCTGCCCTGTTGATTTCTGCCTGGCTGATTTCGGTCCAATAATGGGCAGTTCATGATATAATGGCCGACCACTCCGCATCTAAAACAGCTGTTGGTGCCTAACCGACACTCGCCAAAATGTTCTTTCTGGCATTTAGGACAAACAGACTTCTGGGTAGCCCCTTGAACCTGCTTCCCTTTGCCCTGATCATTCCCTCCTTCATAAGGCCTTTTAACGTCTCTTTGTTGTTGTGGCTGTGGCTGTGGCTGTTGTCCTCTGGGTTGCCAACCCCGATTCCATACCTGACGCTGAATCTCCCGAAAGAAGCCCTTAGCAGGCTCCCTTGACTTAACACAAGTTGCCCTGGCAGCCTCGAAGTCTAGAGCTCTAGCTCCGATGTCAGAATAGGGCACATCTATAATACCCGACACAATAATGTTCATCTTGATCTCCGAATTCAGCCCCTCCATAAATTGATGCACTTTGTCTTCATTGTCGCTGACAAGACGCGGTGCAAAACGTGACAATGCCTCAAATTTCTGAATATATTCAGCAGCTGAACCTGTCTGCTTCAGCTGCATAAACTCGTTTCTCTTAGCCACCCTCACCGTGCGGCTGAAATACTTATCAAAGAACACGGTCTTGAACCGTTCCCAGGTCATAACCGATACATCCATCGTCGACTTGATCGAGTCCCACCAGAAACGGGCATCTAATGCCAAGTGAAAGGTGACAAAAGTAACCTTCTTCCCATTCTCCACTTTCGCATACTCTAACATATCCTCCATAGTGCGGATCCACTCTTCTGCCACCGTCGGATCCGATGAGCGGCTGTCAAATACTGGAGGCCGTAGGCTTTGGAGTTTCTGCATACCTTGATTATTAGGCACTACCAAATCTCGGGCCCTTTGGTTCTCTCGGTTAACTAGGTTCTCGATTTGTTGTGCTTGCCGGTCCATGTGCTGGGCCTGACGGTCAAGCAAATCAGTCAGCCTATCTAAGGCATCGTCTCGGGCGTCTCTACCTCGAACCATTTTCTATAACTCCTATAAAAATTAAAACAAATAATCCTAAGAAATCGAATTTAAATAAAGCAATTAAACGTACTTACAGTTGATGAAGGATGTCCGCGTAGTGACACATGTTTAGACATAAAATGGAAGGGCTCTTCTTTAGCATAGAACACTTCATCATCTTTGTCTTCCCCTTCAATGGTTGCCGTCAAGACTACGATTTGATGCTCTACTTGATTTGCTTCCTTCATTCGGCAAGACTCATCTAGACAAAGAAAAGTGCTAAGTGTCCATTTCACATAAAGGTGGTTTTCGTCCAAACTTTAGGGCTTGTCCTCTTGAGGAGGAATTTGTTCCTCATCTTTTAAAATAGTTAGTTCCTCAACACGAGCATTTATCTAAACAATTCGAGCTAATCAAACAGTAAAAACAAACATTCGGCATTGGAGACTCAACATAAACATCTCTTAACAACTCAACTATTTTCAACCATTTGTTCATGAGAATCAAAATCTATTCTCTCCGCCTTTACCATAGCATGAGTAGACTCACTAATCAAATTGGATAACATTTGAAGACCATGATCAATACCAAGTAAAGTGCACAAATTTATCATCTTGTTGTTGAAAAGTTGGCGCAGAGTTTTCAATAAAAACATGGCTTGATTGATCAACAAAATCATAACGGTTTTGATAAAACTTTGGACAACTTTTTATCAATTTTTTTTAGCAACAAAAAGACTCAAAATAAAGCAGAAAATCAACAAGAAAAAAGTGGGCTCTGATACCAAATGATGTGCCTAAAAATGGGTGAACTTCAAAGCACAAGAAAATCGAACTTGTGTTGTTTTGCTAGAAACATATAGCAAATTTGAACAACAACAACTCAAGTTGTACTTAGATTTTGGGGCTGAAATTTTGACAGCTTCTAGTCCTGGATGTTGGAAGGAAATATGGAACATGTTTAGACATAAATCGGAGGGGCTCTTCTTTAGCATAGAACACTTCATCATCTTTGTCTTCCCTTGGTATTAGAGCCTTGCTTCTTTAACCACTATTTCCTTATGCATTTGAATCTCTTGAATCATGGTAAGAAGTCATTCCTTGTCATCTAAAAGTTTTTTTTACAATATGTCAATACCTAGTCCCTCCTTTGTTGAAAAAATCACCACAATGTCTCAAGACCGATTTGATGAAATCCTTTCAACCTTTGACAAAATAGACCATATGCTTGAAATGTTATCTAATTCTTATGAAAAGTCTTCTTGTTCTATTGTAATAGAAGAAATAGTCATGGTTGAGCCTGTGAACAAGTTGTTAATATTCAAGGTGAAGTGTTGGGAGATGTTTATGTATAGTCTCCACCACTGATTGATTTGATAGCTTCTTTTCTTAGCTCAAAATATTTGGATAATTTCTCTCATATTGTGGAGCTAGATATTTCAAAGGTGGACAGAGAAATCTCTCCTCAAGATAGTAAACTCTCATCACAACAAGTTGGAGAGCTCATCCTCAAAGAGAGCCAATGAAACCCACGAATTTGAAAGAAGAGCTTTCTTCAACCTTGAACATTTTCCTCAAGGTTGTCGCACCTCCATCCTTGGTGAGTCATATCCAAGAGGTTGGGTGAAGAATGAATCCATCATTTGTGAGTGTAGGTGGATTTCTTGTACTACACCTTTCTCCCCTTCTTCTTTAGAAGTAGAAATTAGCAAAGGTGTAGAAACTGTCATCCCCATTCATTGAAGAACCGTTCTCCACCAAGCTCCACAAGGTTTGATTGGTTGCTACTTAGTTCCTATTTGAGCAGCAAGCATTGCATTGCCTACCACTTTCCAACCATAGTGAATCTTTGCGCGATATTTGGAAGACTTATTTCTCACTCATATAACTTTATCTTGCCACAAAAACCACTTCCATTGGACTTCAAACGAGAGAGTTATGTCTCTCCAAAGTTGACCCACTTTCTCGGTTGGAGTAGTATTCCAATTAATTATTACTGCGACCTCCACCAATTAATTATAACTTTCGATCCACAAAGACTTAGGCTGCAATATTTTGATATGCTTCAACTTATGGTAACTTGTGTTTCAATCACAAACACTAGTTCACTCTCGGCTTTCCAATTGAATATCACCGAAAGATCCCCAAATTCCAATAGATAAAAGCAATAGAATTTCAACTCCACAAATCACAAAAAAATAGGACAATTTTACTTGTTAAGTGATTGACAATCTTTGAAAATTTCAGAGGTTAAATCAAAGAAACAAAGGAGATATGATTTGAACACTGATGTTGGTTTGAAAAAGATGATAAATATTTACCTTTCGGGTTTTGGCTATTCTTTTGAAGCAAGCACTCCAACAAAGTTTTGATGAAAGTTTATGCAATGAATACCTTCAACTAAGATGGTAGAAAAGGTGGCAATTAAAAGTTTTCCACGAAACTCACAGGATGGAAAATCGTTTGTGACAACCTACTCGGATGAGGGGTGCTTCGTGGAAGTTTTGAGGCTTTGGCTTTGAGAGAAGAATTTCTTCAGCAATAATATCACCTTTTTAATAATAGAGTCCTTGAAAGGTTAAATAATGCCTCTCTTAACAGAAAATTAGGTTAAAAAAAACTAACCAGCATAATAATAGGAAGATAAGGAACCATCAGTCGAAGAAACGCAAGCCCTGCGAGCGTGAACAGTGTCTTTAGTGAATGCTCTTTGAATTTTGCCCTCCCGCATGCATGTAGTCATGCATTTCATCCAAATGCATTCCTCCTATTGCATGCAGCCATGCAATCATTTATTTTACGTAAACTACTAAGTAATTTAAACAAAATTAAAAATTAAGATAGGTTACATAATTTGTTTAAAAGGAATACAAATTTCTCTTCAATACTTGGTGTAACCGCGAATTGCTCCCACTTTAATGCATGGAATGACCTATCCTTATCTTGCATGCTAGGTGTTAGCTCCACTTGGCCATTGAATATGCCACCTACAAAATGAGCATATAGGTTAATTAGTTTTTTAGCTCGGGAGTGTGTGATTGCTCCTTGAGGCACATCATCCTCCTCAGGTAATTGAGGATTTGACCTCAAATCCATTGGTTGCTCCTTATCCTATTCTTCTTCATTCTCAATGTAGGGAGATAAATCTTGTACATTGAAAGTGGCTGAAACTCCATAGTATCCGGGTAACTCAAGCTTATAAGCATTATTGTTGATCTTCTCCAAAATTTTGAATGGACCATCAGCTCTCGGAAGTAACTTTGATTTCCTTTGATTTGGAAATCTTTCTTTCCTTAGGTGATACCAAACTAAGTCTCCTTCATTGAATATGACTTCTTTTCTTCCACGGTTAGCTTGCTTAGCATATATTTCATTATTCTTTTGAATGGTTTTTCTCACCGATTCATGCATGTATTTGACTTGATCGACCTGGTCACTTTCATTCGGATTGACTAGTTCTTTCATGGGCAAAGACACAAGATCTAAAGGAATGAGTGGATTGAATCCATACACTACTCCAAATGGAGTCTTTTGTGTTGACTCGTGCACACTGCTATTGTAAGCAAACTCAATGTATGAGAGTTGAATGTCCCAATCGATGAGGCGTTTGCTCACGATGCTCCTAAAAAAGGCACCTAAAGTTCTATTAACCACTTCGGTTTGTCTATCTGTTTGAGGGTTGAAAGAAGTGCTAAAGAGTGACTTGGTACCCAGCTTCCTCCAAAGTGTCTTCCAAAAAGAACTCAAAAATTTGGTGTTTCTATCCAAAACAATACTTTTTGGGATTCCATGCATGCGAACCACTTCTTTGAAGTATAGCTCAGCTACATGAATGACGTCATCTATCTTGGAGCAATCTATAAAGTGTGTCATATTGGAGAAGCAATCTACCACTACCATAATTGAGTCTTTGGCTCGTTTGGGGCGAGGTAGACCTAGCACAAAGTCCATGTTAACCTCCTCCCATGGATGATTTGGTCCCGGTAAGAGTAGATACAAACCTTGAGGTAGGACTCGGCTCTTTGCTTTCTTGCATGCACATCCTTGAGTAAATGAGGCCAATAGAAGTGTTCCTTGATAGCTTCCAAGGTCTTCTTTTCCCCAAAATGACTAGTTAGGCCACTGCCATGTGCTTCTCTAACCAAGGATTCTCGGATCTCTCCTTTCGGAATGCATAGTTTTTCTCCTTTGAAAAGATAACCATCCATGATGTAGTATCCACATTCGGTGTTATTCTTGCTAAACGCGTACTATTAACCAAAATCTTGGTCATCTTCATACATATCTTTGATCCACTCAAAACTAAAGAAACACGTGCTTAATTCGGTTAAGAGTGCATATCTTCGTGAGAGGGCATCGGCTACCAAGTTGACTTCTCCCCTTTTGTATTTGATAATATGAGGATATCTCTCTAAGAATTCTACCAATTTTTCATATCTTCTATTGAGTTTTCTTTGGCTCTTGATGTATTTAAGAGCTTGGTGGTAGGTGTGAATAATAAATTCCTTGGGAAGGAGATAGTGTTGGCATACCTCTATAGCTCTAATCACGACAAGGAATTCTTTGTCATATGTGGAGTAATTAAGGGCGGCTCTTTTGACTTTCTCACTAAAATTACCAAGTGGTTTTCCCTCTTGCATTAGTAAAGCCCCAATTCCAAAACCGGATGCATCACACTCTACTTCGAAGGCTTTGTTAAAATTGGGAAGCATGAGCATGGGTGCATGACATAACCTCCTTTTGATCAACTCAAAGCTTTGTTGATAAGCATGAGTCCAAAAAAATTATTTTTCCTTCTTAGTGCAATCGGTGATAGGGGCCATGATGAAGCTAAAATCCTTGATAAATCTTTTATAAAAAGATGCTATCCCATGGAAACTTCTTACCTCCGAGAAGCTGGTTTTTGATGACCATAATTTTTTATTCATCCACCTACATGCCATCCTTGGTGATGATAAAACCGATAAAATAGACTCTCTCTTGAGCAAAAGAACACTTTTTGAGATTGCCAATAAATTTAGCATCTCTAAGAGTTTCAAAGAGAGTATTAAGGTGATCTAAGTGAGATGTAAAATTCCGCACAATAAAGTAAGATGTCATCAAAGTAGACCACGATAAATTTACCCAAGAAATCCTTGAGTAAGTAATGCATGAGTCTCATGAAATGCATAGAAGCATTAGAAAGATCGAATGACATCACTACCCTGATATGCCTACGAACACTTTTTGAGATTGCCAATAAATTTAGCATCTCTAAGAGTTTCAAAGAGAGTATTAAGGTGATCTAAGTGAGATGTAAAATTCCGCACAATAAAGTAAGATGTCATCAAAGTAGACCACGATAAATTTACCCAAGAAATCCTTGAGTAAGTAATGCATGAGTCTCATGAAAGTGCTAGAAGCATTAGAAAGATCGAATGACATCACTAACCTGATATGCCTACGACCTCGATCTGTCTAGCACAAGCCAAGGTAACTATTTATCTATTTTATCTATCTAATGGGCTTGTAGAATTTTGTAGATGAAAGACTTCTCAATGCTTAGAAAGAAATCAATGAAGATTTATTTTCCTTTCTCAAATTATGTAACCAAGCTTTGTAATTATATTTGTTTAGAAATTTAGTTTCATTTCAATCCTTGTAATTGGCAAACTTTAGCCTTAGTATTGTTTAGAATATTTTGTTTAGCCTTATAAATGTTAAGGTTCAAGGGATGGCTCAAGAAAATGAAGAAAAGACCGAGGAAGAGATTGGTCCATGCAGCTAGGCGCACAACACCATGGAAAGGGCGCAGGAGGCGCGCAGCAGCAAGCTGGGTGCACATAAGACGAGCAACGCACGCGCAAGAAAAATGGAGGTTGCGCATGGCGCGCGCAGGAGGAGACCACGGTCAGCAAGGAGCACACAAAAGATGCGTTCGCGCGCTCGAAGACAGCGTCGTAGCCACCAGCAGCCTTCAACGACTATTTTTCCTACCCAACGGCTCTTTTCAGCTTTTTCTTTTTGCAGATGAAACCGATCGTTGGGAGTCTATTTAAACTCTCCTCTGATCATTTGTAAGAAGTTTTGAATGTTTAATAATTAGAAATTGAAGTGTAACGACCCTAAAACCTACCCTTAATTTCCCCACTTATTTTTTTCATTTTTATACTCTAAACTTTAAACTTAGCGTTAGAGCGGAAATAAAACTTTAATCAGAACAGTTGAAGTCTAAACGTTAAACCATTTAATTAGAACTTAAAAACAACTTAATTAAACTTAAGACAATTATTAAAAACAATTTAAAATTCAATTAAAATTAAAACCATCGGCCAGGGGGTAAAAGGGACTTTGTCCCAGCAATTTGAGGGGCGCACGGACGCCTAAGAACAGGCGCCCGAGCGTGCCCTGCATGGCCGCACAGTCGGCCATCACTTGGCCGACTGTGCGCCCCATTGTTGGGCGCCTGCGTTCGGGCGCAGCCCTTCCTGCGCCCGGGCGCCAACTTCTCTGGAAAACCAGAGAAGTCTGCGATCCGGCGCCACTCGACCCGCGCCCGTACGCCAAACTCTCTGGACTCCTTCCTTTTCTCTCACGCCCTGCACACGACTCACACAACACACACATGACATTACACTATACAAAACACACACCACATCTTCCCTTTTTTCTTTCCTTCATCATTCATCAATTACACATTTCACAAAAACACACTTCTACTTTCCCCACTTTACCACTTACCACTAATTTGACTAAAAACACATTTAAAACATTGCAAATTTCTCAAAAACAAATTGCGTGGTTCCATTTAAAAGTTTAACATATCCTCCTGTTTTCACAATCAGTAAAACTTTACAAAATACATTCAATTTCTCAAAACACTTTCTATTAACTATCTAGATTCCCAACAACCTATAATATTCTAACATTTTCTATGCAAAACAACCCAAAGTACCTATGTGAGTCCCCACGGGTCAAAATCACGCCCCGACTGCCAGCGCACTCCCACGGGCCTCCTCCTTCAACATGCTCATACTTCAGGCGGAGGGACGTCTTCCTCACCTGTCTCAAAATTACCTACACCATAGAATTAAACACGTGAGCTAGAGGCTCAGTAAATCTAAGTGAATGCACGTGAATGCTATGCGTATGCTGATTTAAACTATGCATCGTTTTCATTTCTTTCATTTCAGTTCATTTCTTGTCACCGGGGCTTCTCTCTCACTAGATAGGAGCGGCACATCCTGCGATTGGATAGCCCCTCGTATCTAACCGGGGGGAAGACATGCTTCATCCGACAGCCATGTCTGAACCACCACCACCGACGTGACCATCGTTCCATTCGTTTACCTTTTTCATTTGTAAATACATGCATAGAAATTCGTTTTTCATGTTCGTTTTTGAAACAATGATGCATGAACAAATGTCGTGCTATAAACAACGTATAACGAGTAGAAACATACAATAATAAGGTGACAACTTACAACATAACAAGCCATAATTCTAACTACCCTTTCTAAACTACCCGGACGCATCTCCAATATCCTCGATCGACTCAATTCGTACGGTGTAGGCCGTAGATGGCCAAACAAGTCACAGAGACTTACCTCGGGTCCTTAGCAAATGAATTTAGCTTGACGATCTCTTTTTGGTAACTTGAAACCTAAAGCACATCAACTCAAATCAATATCTCCAATCAAAACATCTCAATGCAACTAGTTTTAAAACCGAAGCATCAACAATTCCAAGCCAGTCTAATCCACAAGAACATAAACATGTGTGGCACTTTAAATGAAGCTTTTCAAACCAACACAAGCAAATCATTGACTTTATCATAACCTCGGGTCCTTAGCAAATGAATTAGCTTGACGAATCTCTTTTGTTAACTTGAACCTAAAGCACATCAACTTCAAAATCAATATCTCCATTTGAAGCATTTCAAACCAACACAAGCACATCAGTTGACTTTAATCATAAAAACTAAGATTCTAGCTCGAAACTGAACCAATTTTCGAAAAAATTATAACTTCATCTACAAATGTCGAAACGGCTTAACTCCAAAGGCCACGGCTTCCTTAAGGTATCTAATTTAATCCACAAAAACAGTTTTGCGAGATAAAATCGGGAAGAGGGTCAAAATGCATCGGAACAGTGACCGCCCGGATTTTCGTTTTACCATTTCACTTAAACTTTGAAATTCATAACTTCTCCAATTCTATCCGATTTCAATGATTCAACATGCTATAGAATCCTTTAAAACGTCTAGTTTAACATGGTGGAGTCTATTTGCTAAAAAGCTAACTCATTTAGTGCCAGAAAACGAAAACCGAACTGGTTGCGGAAATTCTCCAGTTTTTACACAACAACTTCAAAAATTCATAACTAAATCAATTCTTAACGAAATCGAGTGATTCAAGTTGCTATAGACTCCTTAGAATGTCTACTTTCTAATGGTGAAACTCATTTATCAAAAACTAAACCCAATAAACGGCAGAAAATCAAAAACCGAAGCTGCCCTGCATTTTCCAGTTTGCACATTTAAATCATCAACCCAATCCATCCAATAATGCTCAATAATCATCAATAAAGCGATAAATAACCTATTCTAACAAAACCCGGCTATTTTTACGAAATCCATACGAAACCCTAAATGTTTAAATCTCTAAAAATCGAGAACTAAAGCCGGAAAACGCTAGAGACTTACCTAGAATCGCGAGGGGAAGAGAAAACGTGAAGAACGTTTGGTGATCGGAGTGGAGGAACCGGCCGATTGAAGCTCGTCGCCGTGGAGAAGCTTGAAGTCGCCAAGAGAGGGGAAACAAATTCCTCTCTGGAATTGGCGTGAGGGAGAAGAAGGGCTTTGCCCTATTTTATTAATTAAATTGTAGAAAAAGACAAGTTTGCCCTTCACCATAATACTCTATCCATTTCATGATTTATTCTATCGATCAAGATTCTCTAAAATTTCTTATTTCTCTAAAAATCTTTATTAATTACTAGGGCTCTAATAAAACTTTCCGTTCGTCAAACGGATTTAATTTACTAATTTTTACGAATTAAACCGCTATAGGGTTAAAAAGGGAAATTAAGCGTTACTCCTCGATTTGAATTTCTTAAATTCCCATATTTCTTCTAAAATTCACATTAACCATAAGGGTTCCATTATAACTTTCCGTTTATAAAACAGGCTTGATTTGGTATATTTACGAAAATGCCATTCATATGCGGAAAATCTAAAACCCGAAAAAGAACCGGGCGTTACATGAAGAGACTTTCTTTAGAAGGATTTTCCCTTCGCTGGTGCGTTGCACCTTGTGTTCAGTGATGAATTCACCGAGGAGTTGAACTTCCATTGTTCTTTTGAGCCCATGGCTGCTTGGTTGAGCTTTCTTCAACATTCTTTCCTCCAAACTCCCAAGGAGATGGAAAGCAGAGGAAGATGGGCAATAGCCTTCACCCGCGCTATTAACTTTTCCTACGCGACGAAATTCTCACCCGAAGCATGATGTTGCTTTCGGGCCAGCCAAGGGCCATTAATTCCCATTCATTCTCACTATCAACCTCTTCTGAGGACGAAGCAACGTTTGCAGGGCCTTTTCCAAGCATTGGAGTACTCCAGGCAGAGTTCTGTCCAGAAAGTTGTCGAGAGTAGCCTTTCGGCCAACGATGGCTCCCTCATCGTTCCACCCATTCCATTTCACCCCACCAATCCCTCAGTGCCCTATGAGGAGATTGCCAACCTGCCCACCTCGCATTGTTCTGTATCCATTCCTTTCTCTACTCCCCATTTTTTGTTTCGATTTTCTCTGTTTTTATGCTGTTTTCTGCATCTATTTTGGGTGTTCTTGGAGCACCGAACCTTGTCTTCATTTTCAGTCTTCCACATGCATGTTTAGGCGCTCGTACTCTAACATTTGGTATCAAAGCCGAAGTTATCCTTTCTGCTCTGTTTTGAGTCTGTTTTCTATTTTTACATTCAATTTTGTTTTTTTTCTTGTCTGATCATTTATGTGGTGTTATTCTCTATTTTCTTGTGTCATGATCATAAAGTTGCACCCACCATCATGTCATTTGCATTCTGTTTAGTTAGTTTAGTTTTTCAAATCTTCTTTCGATCCAACATGTCTTTTCTTTCTATTTTTGTGTTCAGCATGTTAATTGTTTTGTTGTTTTATTTTATGTGTGATCACTCATGTTTCACCCACTGCACCTCATGTTAATATTGTTTCCAAACTTGTTTAGAAATCGGGTTGACAACATGCTTAGTTTTGTTTGTTCCATTTTCATATTTTCTGTTATGTTCATGTTGATCGATTTCTGTTTTGATGATGTGTTTCCTGTTTAAATGTTTAGGGTTATCACTTGTGCCGCATATTAGAGTTATGCTCAATTTCCAGAATTTAGAGTAAAAAAAAAAGAGCATGTTTCTGTTTAGAGTGTCCCAGGTTAGGTGAGGTTTTGCGTGGAAATTCTATTATGTTTTGGAAGAAATTTGTTGCATCTTTCTGCATTTTCTTTCTCGGTTTGCTGTAGTTTTCGCAGCAGATTGTTGGGGTTTTTTGTTGTGTTTTGCAGCTTGTTCTGTTCTGTTTTGAGAGTCAATCACCAAAGTAATTTGCTGAGCTTTGGTTGCCTAAATCTAACAGCATCTTTTCTGGTTTAGTGATATTTTTGTTAGTTTTAGGATTGGTTGAATTTGTTTTTAAGCTCATGATTTCTGTAGCATGATAGTTGATTTTCCTTTCTTATTTGTTGTTAATGTTCTGTTTTGTTTCATGTGTTTACACCTTGTTTTCTGTTTCTGTTTCCATTGCTGAAAACCATCTAGAAGCATGTCGAATTATGATCTAAAATCTGCTTAAGTTCAGCATGTTTAGTTTGTCTTTTTCCTTGTGTGTTTTTTGGTTTTGTGAATTGTCATTTTCTGTTTAGAGGTTCGCTTTTTTTCCCTCCTATAATTGCTGAGTTAGTTTATGTTTTTCTTGATTCAAGTGTAGGATTTCGTTGTCTTGAATTGTCACTTGAGCTATTTAGGAACTTCTAGGTTGCTTAGGTAAAATTCTGGTTTGGAAAATTTAGAATTTTCGTGTGTTTTTGCTTCTGTTTTTCTTGCATAATTCTCTGCTCTTAATGAATTTGGATTTGAAATTTTGGTAGCATGTCGTTTATGATGTTGGCTATCCACTTTTAAAATTCAGATTTATTGGACTTGAATTGTGTGACTTTTCTGTTTAGGACATTTTTTATTTTCTGGTTTTGGACAGTGTTTAGTTTCTGTTTTTCTAAACAAAAAGTTCTCCACGTTTGCATGAATTGTGAAACTAACTTTTCATGTTTAATCTTAAGAATGCTGTTTAGAATTCAGAATGTTTTCCTTGTGATTTATTTTCTGCTTTTATGTATTTCTTTTCTATTTTTCTTGTGAACTATTCTGTTTTCATTTGCTATCACCAAACTGAAAATGCATTCAAAAATTGATAACGTTATGATTAATGTTATTGATGCTCAATCTAAATTCTAGAATGTTAAAGCATGAAACTAATTGCATGATAAGGTAGAGTTTAGAGAAACAAATCTTTTCTTTGCTATGCTTAAAATTCTGCTTTAGTGCCTCATCAGTTGCATCATATTGTTAAACGTTTATTGTTTAAGTTGTGTTTGCTTGTTTTTGTTTAGGACTTAAATTTAGAGTCTAACCTTAGAGTCTAGTGTTTGGTCAATTAGTTGAATTGATGTTGGCCAAGGTAAACTTAAAATATAAAATATATGCATATTTTTTTTGTCTTGCCTTCATGGTTGAGAAGGGGAAGACCATTTGATGAGCTCCTAGTTTCCTACTCCTCAATGAGCATTGGCAATGAATTAGCCAAGGAGTTGGATTAAATTGGCAACGAGGTATGTACCCATAAAACCTTACTTGAATTTTTTTTGAAATTAGTTGAATAGTAGGTTGATTGGATGAATTGCATGTTTAAGATCACTTTCTTGTATGTTATTGCTATAATTGGATATCATGATTCATATTCCTTGTCTAAGCATGATTATGTTGTTTTAAAAGAACTAGGAACAAAGAGTTTTGAGTTATAATTATTGTTGCCTCTTGATTTTGAAATGATAAATCCTAGCTCATTAGCTTAGTGGAAAATTTACTTTCATGAGTTGGGATGAAATTGAAAACCAAGTGTGATTTCCTATTTTTGAGGATAGCTTTCACTTTAAGCTTATAGATGATACACTTATGACTTGTGAACATCCTTAGACTTTTCATTGGTTTTTTTTAAAGGTTAATTCTGATTGAGTTCATTATTGACTTGTTGATTTAGCATGAGCAATGAATATATTCAAATTTACCTTGCATGAATCTTTGTCATTCTCATGTATGGTTGAATCTAAATTGTTAGTAATGAACAATTCAATTTCTTTTATTCCTAGGCCTTTGTTGTTGAATAAAAGGGTTTTCTTTTGATTAATGATATCTATATATTTTGCCCTATTTTAATCTATGCCAAAGTTTTAAATGCATAGGATATTTAGTAAATCATTTTAATCCTATGATGTGTGAGCTCCCCCGGGTAAGTTAACCTATGGATTTGTGGACAATCCTCAAGAATCGGGAGGGGATGATATGCCTACCACCTCGATCCATCTAGCACAAGCCAAGGTAAGTATTTATCTATTTTATCTATCTAATGGACTTGTGGAATTTTGTAGGTGAAAGACTTCTTAAGGCTTGGAAAGAAATCAATGAAAAAGATATTTGTTTTCCTTTCTCAAATTATGTAACCAAGCTTTGTAATTATTTTTGTTTAGAAATTTAGTTTCATTTAAATCCTTGTAATTGACAAACTTTAGACTTAGTATTGTTTACAATATTTTGTTTATTCTTCGAAATGTTAAGGTTCAAGGGATGGCTCAAGAAAATGAAGAAAAGACCAAGGAAGAGGTTGGTCCATGCAGCTGGGCGCGCAGCACCGTGGAAAGGGCGCAGGAGGCGTGCAACAGTAAGCTGGGTGCGTGAAAAGCGAGCAGCGCGTGCGCAAGAAAAATTGAGGCCGCTCATGGCGCGCACAGGAGAGACCACAGTCAGCAAGGAGCGCACAGGAGCAGCGCTTGCGTGCTCGAAGACAACGTCGTAGCCGCTAGCAGCCTTCAACGTCTATTTTTCTAACCCAACGGCTCTTTTCAGCATTTCAGCTTTTTCTTTCTGCAGATCAAACCGATCGTTGGGAGTCTATTTAAACTCTCCTCTAATTATTTGTAAGAAGTTTTATACGTTTAATATTTGGAAATCGAAGGGTTTCTTTAGAAGGATTTTCCATTCACTGGTGCGTTGCACCGTGTGTTCGGTGATGAACTTACTGAGGAGTTGAACCTCCATTGTTCTTCCGAGCCCATGGGTGCTTGGTTGAGCTTTCTTCACCATTCTTTCTTCCAAACTCCCAAGGAGATGGAAAGTAGAGGAAGACGGGCAATAGCCTTGACCTGTGCTGTGAACTCTTCGTATGTGATGAAATTCTCACTAGAAGCATGATGTTGATTGAGGGCCAGCCAAGGGCCATTCATTCCCATTCATTCTCACTGTCGACCTCTTTTGAGGACGAAGAAACATTTGCAGGGCCTTTTCCAGGCGTTGGAGCACTCCAGGTGGAATTCTATCCAGAAATGTGCCGAGAGCAGCATTCCGGCCAACAATGGCTCCCTCCTCGTTCCACCCATTTCATTTCACCCCCACCAATCCCTCAGTGCTCTCTGAGGAGATTGCCAGCCTGCCCACCTCGCATTATTTGGTATCCATTCCTTTCTTTGCTCGCCATTTTCTGTTTCGGTTTACTCTGTTTTTATGCTATTTTTCTGCATCTGTTTTGGGTGTTCTTGGAGCACCGAACCTTGTCTTCATTTTCATTCTTCCGTATGCATGTTTAGGCACTCGTACTCTAACATAACCATTCAAATAAAATATACTTGATTTTAAAAGCCGTCTTCCATTCATCGCCCTCCTTCATTCGGATTTGATGATAACCACTTTTGAGATCCACCTTAGAAAAGAATGATGCTCCACTTAATTCATCTAGCATGTCCTCAAGTCTCGAAATAGGGAACCGATTTTTGATGGTAATTTGATTGATAGCCCTACTATCCACACACATTCTCATGGAACTATCTTTCTTTGGCACTAAAGAGTGTTGGAACAACGCAAGGGCTCATGGACTCCCTTATGTATCCCTTTTCTAATAGCTCCTACACTTGATTTTGTAACTCCTTTGTTTCTTATGGATTCATTCAATAGGCGGGGCGGTTTGGAAGTACAACTCTCGTTTGAAGATCAATTTGGTGCTCAATGCCATGAAGGGGAGGTAACCCTTGTGGCAACTCCTTCGGAAACAGATCTTGAAATTTGTTGAGGAAGGTTTGCACGGCTTTGGAAATTACTCCAAATTCCTCTACTCTTTCTTGAAACATCATAAGTATAATCGGCCCTCCTTTAAAGAGGGACCTCCTCAATTTGTTTTTGGACATAAAAGGATAGTTTTGTTTTTTCCTATCCACCTTGCCTCCTCATCTTGCACCACTTGCTTGGGTTTATGGGGTGCAAGCTTGATTAATTTTCCACCATATTTGAGAGAATAGAAATTTGTGAAACCATCATGAAAGACTCTTCTATCAAATTGCCATGGCCTTCCTAACAATATAGGTGACTAGCACTCATGAGAACCACATCACATATAACCTTGTTTTTATAAACACCAATAGAGAAATCAATGCATACTTGTCTGGACACCTCAACATCATCTCTGTCGTTCAACTACCTTAGCTTGTAAGGGCTAGGGTGAGTGGTGATTTCCAACCTAAGTTTGTCCACTAATGCATTAGATGTCACATTAGTTCAACTTCCTCCATCGATAATAAGCGATCACAACTTTTCCTTAATCAAGCAACGACTATGAAAAATGTTATCTCGTTGACACTCTTCTTCATTAGACTTTGACATGGGAGTCCGTCGAATAACCATTAATAAGGAACCCTCCAGCGCATGAATTACTTCTCCTTGAGCTACAAGGTCTTCATTAGATAAAATTTCAACACTTCAAACTCCTTTTAAACACGACCAATTTTCCTAAAAATGAACCGCGTGGATATGTTTAAAAATCGACTAATCCACCTGTTTTAAATCCAGAATCGTTCCGATGCACGGTTTATAAACCAGATTCATAAAAACATTTAAAACCTATCAAAACGTGAACCTAACATCTAGCCAGATCCAAGCATCCTAATATGTTCATCTATACATTCATATTATCCATTAAATCCCCCAAAATACTTACACAGACGTCCCCACGGGTCAAAACGCACCGACTGCTCAGCACACTCCCACGAGCCATTCTTTGTCAACTGCATCATACTTCAGGAGGAAGGAACGTCGTCCTCACCTGGCTCGATGTCACCTAAAACGTCACCTACACCATACAGACATCTATGAGATAATGAAATCTCAGTAAGCTTCGTAAATGCAGATGCATGCGTGCGTATGCCATTCGGAAAAACATGCAGCTTTCAGATTCAGATACAGATAAAGATACAGATACAGATACAGATACAAATTCATTCATTTCATTTTATTACGTCGCAGACAGATTGTTACCGAGATATCAGCCCTCTAAATGGAAAGGATACATTCCGCGGTCGAACTACCACTTTCCACCTAGAGGAGGGGGGTACATGCTCACAAACCCTACAGCCATGCCTGAGCCCCACCTCGCGTAACCAGATACAGATTACATAGATTAATTACAGAGGTTCGTTTCTTTTCTTAAAAACATGTGCAGAAATTCATTTTCATGACATTTGAAATACGTGATGCATGAACAGTTAATAAGCAGAAAATAAGCAATCAACATACATACCATCAAGACAAATAAACAAAACCTATAGACAACTAACCTAACTACCCAACCAACACGTATAAACAAACCACACTCCAATGATCCTCAACGCGACATCGACGTACGGTGTAGGCCAATCGGCCAGAGTAAGTCACGAGAACTTACCTTGCGCGCACAGAGCCTCGAGCTTCGTCCACGAGAGTTGTTCGCCTGAGGCAAAACACGACATTTGCCGTTAAAACCGAATTAAGCTATTAAACGTCCAAATTAACAAAACCTTAACTAAAGATATTTCCTAAAGCTTTAATCCAATTCATCGAGGTATTTTATCGAGCAATACACGCTCGGCAACTCAAATATCAAATTACGAGTTTTCCTCTAAATCTCAAAATTTCACGAAATCGAACATTTTCACAAATTAATCTAGTTTCGTCCAATAATGTCCACTACGTTCTATACGTTCCTAATCTACGATAACCTATTGATTTCGAACCCTAAATCTCGATTTTTACGAAAACCTAATCGAAACCCTAATTGTTCAAACTCCGTAAAACTTGAAATAAACGTTCTAAGAACGTAGATTCATACCTAGGGTAGCGAGAGGAGGAGAAATCGTGAAGAAAACGGAACGAACGGAGGTCGAATCGGAGGAAAATCGTCGGCGGCCGAGGGGGAGAAAGCTCTCTGGTTTCGTGGATTCCAGAGAAGAAGAAGAAAGAATGAGGGAGAAATAAATTTAGGTTAGGTTTATAATATTGAATTGGTAATTTACCAAATTGCCCTTTTCTTTGATTTTATATAAGCTTCGTCATTCGGTTCGTTAATCGTATAGCTATTCGGTTTCATCAACTCTCCTTATTTCACCATTATGTCCAACTTATTATTTGGGATTTAATAAAACTATCCGTTCGCAAAACGGACCTCGTTTACTATTTTTACTAAAACGTCCATTACATTATGATAAAGGTAATTACTCGGAATATAGTGTTATTATTCCGAAAATTTCTTAAATTTTCCTAAAATTCCAATTAATTGATAGGATCGTAATGACGCTTTCTTTTCGTGAAACGGATCTGATTTGACATATTTACCAAAAATGCCACATATATAATATAATATACATATCCGTACAATCCGTACAAGCCGGGTATTACAGTATTCTTGGTCCCTCTTTTGGACAGTGACATACGCCAAACCGCCCCCAACTCTCTCTTAATCCATGTTGCATAGGTTTCATATTCTTGTCTTATTCATGAGAGAAAACATGCATTGAAAACATTTTCACGTGCTTGAGAAACATTCATGATGCATGAGCAGGGATACTCTTAGTTCATCATTCTATTGAACAGATCATACATCTAACTAGAATCATACTAACAGTTTGAGTATCATAACCAACAGACAATAACTCAGATAACCCTTAAACGTCGTAAACAGTTTCTAACCAGTACCCTTGTGATGTAGGGCCCTAATGGCCGGGTATTCCTACACATTCACTTACCTGGTTTCCTTAGCAACTTTGAGTACTTCTCTTCAGACTTCTTCACCTAAAACATTTCACATTGTAGAGTTAAAACAACATCCTAAAAGTCCTAATTAAAAATCACCCTAGAATCTAACGTCTATATGTATAAGTCCATTAGTCGAGCACTCTGTGTGCGTAGTCTAAAATTCCTAGAATCACAATAACCAGACTCGGCCATTGCAGAATCTGAAATCTCAAGTTAAACTGAAAAACAGTACTTAAATAGATAACCAGCAATCCACATTGTCTGAGTCTTACCTGGGGCGTCGATTGTCGAAGTGGAGGAAGAGAAATCCGTCGTCGATGAGAGAGTCACTGGCGGAGAGGGAGACAGCTCGGGGGAATGAGAGAACGTAGAAGGGAATGTCGGCTACAGTGAGATTTAAAAGTTTCCATTTCCTATTTATACTTAATCCAACCATTCTTAATTACAAATCCTACCACCCAACCTAATTTATGACATATGCACATTAATTAAGCCTTGGCATAAAATTCCAAACCTAAAGATCAAAATAAACATGGCCGTTAAAACAGTTAAGAAAGTCACCTGGTCAAGCTCGTCGGGTGTTACATCCACCCCTCCTTAAACAAAATTTTCGTCCCCAAAAATTGATCAAACAAATAGCTCAGGATATTTGTCTAGCATGTCCTGCTGTTGTTCCCACGTGGCTTCTTCAATGCCATGATTTTTCCATAAAAACCTTCACTATTTGAATTTCCTTATTCCTTAGAGTCTTAACTGCAGACCCTATAATCCTTATAGGTTTCTCTTCATACCCTAGTGTCGGCTCCATATAGATTCCAGTTGGTTCAACAACATGTGCCGGATCACGTATGCATTTCCTTAACATAGACACATGAAAGACATTATGTACCTTTTCCAATGATGGAGGCAATTGCAGTTTGTAAACTGTACTGCCAATCCTTGCTAAGACAGGGAATGGTCCAATAAATCACGAATTAAGCTTTTCCTTCTTACCAAATCCCAAAACTCCTTTAAAGGGTGAAACCTTTAAGAATACCTCATCCCCTACAGCAAATTCAAGATCTCTTCTTCTTTGGTCTGCATAACTCTTCTGTCGGCTTTGTGCAGTCACCATTCTCCTCCTAATAATGGCAATCTTGTCTGACATCTGCTGTAAAATCTCGGGTCCTAGGAGTTTTGCTTCACCAACTTCATCCCAATACAAAGGTGACCTGCATTTTCTGCCATACAATGCTTCATAAGGTGCCATACAGATAGTGGACTGGTAACTATTGTTGTAGTAGAATTCAACTAATGGCAGTTGTCGACTCCAAGAGGTCTGGAAATCTAGCACACACGCCCTCAACATATCCTCAAGTGTCTGAATTGTCCTTTCTGATTGGCCATCTGTCTGAGAGTGAAATGCGGTGCTCAAGGTTAACTTTGTACCAAGTGTACCTTGAAGACCCGCCAAAACCTTAAGGTGAACCTAGGATCACGATCAGAGACTATGGATATCAGAATCCCAAGCAATCTAATGATTTCCTGAACATATAGATTAGCAAGCTGGTCCATCGTGTATGTTGTCTTTACAGGTAGGAAGTGAGCTGACTTCGTCAATCTGTCAACCACAACCCAGATGCTGTCATGACCTTTAGTTGTCTTAGGTAATCCAACAACAAAATCCATGGCAATGTTTTCCCATTTCTATTCGGGGATCGGTAAGGGTTGAAGGGTACCTCCTGGGCGTTGTTGTTCTGCCTTAACTTGTTGGCATACTAAACATGACTCCACATACTTGGCAATATCCCTCTTCATATTTGGCCACCAATAATGTAGCTTCAAGTCCCGATACATCTTGGTGCTACTAGGATGTACAGAGAAAGAAGATGAGTGAGCCTCAGCCAAGATCAACTCACGCAACTCCTTAACACTTGGAATGTACCATCGATTCTTAAATTTCAAAATGCCACCCATGGAGAGACTGAACTCTGAAGAGGCATCCTTTAACTTACTCTTCATACTATTATTCTCCTTTGAATCCTTCTGTTGTGCCTCTTGGATCTTATCCAAAATAGTTGGTCTAATAGAAACCTCGGCAAGTAAGGCTGACAATTAAGAAACTATCTCCAACTCGAACTTCTGTACATCTGTTCTCAGAGGTATAGACATGGTGGATAACGCAGGCTGCATTGTTGTCAACATCCTGCTTAAAGTATCGGCTACAACATTAGCCTTGCCCGGGTGGTACTTAATTTCAAAGTCATAATCCTTAACAAATTCCAACCAAACGTCTTTGTCTCATGTTTAATTCCTTTTGGGTGAATAGGTACTTCAGGCTTTTATGGTCAGAAAACACCTCACACTGTTGACCATATAAATAGTGTCTCCAAATCTTTAATGCAAAAACAACTGTGGCTAGCTCTAAATCGTGAGTGGGGTAATTCTGTTCATAACTCTTCAGCTGCCTAGAGGCATACGCCACAACCTTACCTTCTTGTATCAGAACACACCCCATACCAACTTTGGATGCATCACAGTAGACACTAAACTTTCCTTCTTCGATTGGGAGAGTCAAAAGTGGGGCTGTTGTCAACTTCAGCTTAAGTGTCTGGAAGCCATCTTCACAAGCTTCAGTCCAAGAGTACTTGGAGTCCTTTTTCGTTAAATTAGTTAAGGGCTTAGCTATCATTGAGAATCCCTTAATGAACTTTCTATAATAACCTGCCAGACCAAGGAAACTGCGGACTTCACTGGCATTCCTTGTTTGTGGCCAATCCTTAACTGCCTGAATTTTGGTTGGATCTACTAATATACCTTTAGCAGAAATGACATGGCCTAAGAAATTGACCTTATCCAACCAGAACTCACATTTAGACAACTTGGCATAGAGCTGCTGCTGATTTAATGTCGTCAAAACCACTCTTAAATGTTCTGCATGGTCAGCTTCAATACGTGAGTATATTAGTATACCATCTATAAACACAATCACAAACTTGTCCAAATACTCACGAAACACACGATTCATCAAGTCCATAAAAGCTGCAGGCGCATTAGTCAGTCCAAACGACATCACAAGAAATTCATAGTGTCCGTAGCGGGTCCTGAAAGCTGTCTTTGGTATATCACTCTCCTTAACCTTCAGTTGGTAGTAACCCGAGCGTAAATCAATCTTTGAAAATACTTTAGCTCCTTGTAATTGGTCAAACAGGTCATCAATTCAGGGTAAAGGATATTTATTCTTAATTGTCAACTTGTTTAGCTCCCTATAGTCAATGCACATTCTAAGAGAACCATTCTTCTTCTTAACGAATAAAACAGGTGCACCCCAGGGAAAACTGCTAGGGCGTATAAACCCCTTATCTACTAATTCCTGCAGTTGGACTTTTAATTCTTTCAACTCAACAGGTGCCATGTGGTAAGGGTTCTTAGACACAGGTAAAGCCTCAGGATAAGTATCTATTACAAACTCAATTTCTCTGTCGGGTGGTATTCCGGCCAAGTCATCCAAAAATGCATCCGGAAACTCTCTGACTATGGGAATATCTTGTAGCTTTACTTTATTCTCCACCCGAACATCAATTATACAAGCTAGAAAACTCTCACAACCACTCTTCAGTAATCGTTGAGTCTCTAGTGAGGAAATAATTGGTATTTTACTTAGTATCGGGATAGCTTGGAAGGAATACCGATCACCATTCGGGGGTCAGAACTCAACCAATCCAGACCTACAACTTATCGTGGCATAATGCCTGAATAACCAATCCATCCCTAGTATGACTTCATATCCTCTCATATTGATTACGATCAGTTCTACATATAGCTTCTTATCTCCTAAGGACATAACATCACCTTTCAATATCTGCTCAGAATGTAGGGACTTCCCCGACGGTAACATGACACTAAATGACCTCTCAGCTGGCATGAGTTCTAGTTTATGCTCAAGTACAAACAGGGTTGATACAAACGAGTGTGTGGCCCCTGTATCTATAAGTGTGTAGGCAGAAATACCACAAACCATAATGGTACCTGTTATGACTGTGTGCTGCTCGGCATCTTCATCCTCCATTAAAGCATAAACCCTTGGCGCTACCCTGACTCGATTCGGGTCTGGCGGCAAAGGGCAGTCTCTGACCACGTGTCCAACCTTATCACATCTATAACAGCGGCCAGAATGTAACTTGCATTCGCCGGGGTGGTTCTTTTGACAGGTGGGGCATAGAGGAGCCAAGGGTCGATCATTTGGATTGAAGGGTCTCTTTATACCTTTCTGCTGTTGTTGTGGCCCCCTATTCGGTTGTGGTTGCCAACCTCTGCCCTGGCGCGGTGGTGGCTGAGTATCCTTGAAAAACTTTCTTGGTGGTTCACATTGTCCTCGTACTGCCAACTCTACCTCTTCCAATTCCAAAGCCTTAGCAGCCACTTTGGAATAAGGTATGTTATGGATCCCTGCAGTCTTCACTTCCGGGAAGAGGCTTGGCTTCAGCCCGTGGACAAACTGGTGAATCTTGTCCTCCTCATCATCCATCAGACGGGGTGCAAACCGAGACAATGCCTCAAACTTACAGATGTAATCAGCCACAGAACCGGTTTGACGTAGTTGCATGAATTCCATTTTCTTGCTGGCCCGAACAGCTCGGCCGAAGTACTTGTCAAAGAAGGTAGTCTTAAACATTTCCCAGGTCATAGCTCCTACATTAGCGGTGCTCTGGATTGAGTTCCACCAATGCCTTGCATCAAGTTCCAGGTGAAAGACAGCACACGTAACCTTATCTCCGTCCTCAACTTTTGCATACTTGAACATGTCTTCCATTTTCTGAATCCATTCCTCAGAATAAACAGGGTCTGAAACTCGACAATTAAATGTCGGGGGTTGAAGCCGGTGAAAACGCTCGCCACCATGATCTTGAGCTGCATTTGAACTAGAATTCACTTGTTCTTCTCTGGCAGTCATCAGCTGTTCGATCTGGCGAGATTGGCGCAAGACCAACTCTGTCAACTGAGCAATGGCATTGCTGTCCTCATTGGTCTCTCTTTGCTGACCTCTTACCATTTTGAGATTCCTAAACCAAATATTCATAAATACATCTTAACTTAATGACATTTACTAAAATCATAAACACTTACAGTTGCTAGAGTGTACTCAGGTGGCAATCTGTGCTTGGAGGCAGTATGCAAAATCGATTTTAGAACCCGATTTTGCTCCGATACCATAATTGTAACGACCCCGTATGGGATCGCCACATGATTCATAATTTAACCTCTTAAATTAATATTTCCTCTGATCTCTTTAGATCTTTCACTCTTCTACCACTTTAAACAGAGGTCCCCCTTGTATTATATTCGTTTTTTTTTAACAGAACTTAAGGACTTCAACATAACAGACAGAAACTAGATTCATCGAACTTGACTTTCTCTTAAAACTAACAACATATTCGTTCACAGAGCTGAGCGACCATACGCAGTCATAAGTTCTATAACGAATTCGGGCAGGAAAGAAATGCACCCAGATTACTCGACGTTAGTCTACTCGGGTTCGCATGGGTTTGCATGCATCGGCTAATAGAGCGTACCTCATCCGATGTATCACGTGCACCCCGTGTGATTAATTTGACATCGCCCGGCAGTGAACATCTACAGGTGAACACGAGTCTAACAAGTGACTCTTTTAAACCTCGCCCAGTCACTAGACGACAAAACAATGCTTACATCATCCAGTATTTGAAATTCACTACATCTACCGGTCACTAGACGACAAAACAACATTTACATCATCCGATATTTGAAATTCACTACATCTACCGGTCACTAGACGACAAAATAACATTTACATCATCCGAAACGACATGTGCTCCCACATGATTCACTAAACTTCACTCATTCTTAGACGCCCAGTAGTAGGAGACATCATCCGGTGAAATACAAAAGACATCATCTGGTGAAATACAGAAGACATCATCCGGTGAAATACAGAAGACATCATCCGGTGACGTCATTCGGATAACTTGCATCACCCGAAAGCAAACACACTACATCCACCGGCGAACAGTGTATAACACCTCCACCGATAGTCCACACTTAACTCCTTAACTATATCTGCCGATAGGGAACATCTACCGGTAGACATGACCTTCACAGACGTCAAACTCCATTGACATAACATTCATACGAATGAAAAATCAGAGACTCATCCAGAATACATATAGCGGAAGACTTAAGCAACAGATCATTTAATAATCCTTATAACCATTCCCAGACTTGATAGTCAACCAGACAATTTCAAAGGCTCAATGTTATAAAATAAATTCATCCTACTTAAACTACCATATTCATAATCATAACTGAAATCATAAGAGCATTAACCAGGGGACTCATTCACCATCCAGCCATAGAATTGCTCCCTGAACACCTTCCAGCAACCAACTTAAACATCTTCATCAACTTTGAATTCCTCACCTGATATTTCGTCACCTACATCATAAGGTTTAAACTATAAGCCTAATGCTTAGTAAGGAATGTAATGCTAACACATATGCATGAATGCACAGTTTAAAGAAACACATACTCATGGATCTTTTCTTGTTCTTGTTCGTACTCATGTTTGTAGTCATCATTCATATTCATCATTCATAATCATCATTCATAGTCATCATTCATAATCATCATTTACGTTGTATGGATTAAGGGAGGATTTGTGCCAGTAAAGGGGGTTCAACAGTTAGAGTGTACATAGTCCCTTGCGGGTCGTATTCTTGGTCCCTCTTTTGGACAGTGACATACGCCAAACCGCCCCCAACCCTCTCTTAATCCATGTTGCATAGGTTTCATATTCTTGTCTTATTCATGAGAGAAAACATGCATTGAAAACATTTTCACGTGCTTGAGAAACATTCATGATGCATGAGCAGGGATACTCTTAGTTCATCATTCTATTGAACAGATCATACATCTACCTAGAATCATACTAACAGTTTGAGTATCATAACCAACAGACAATAACTCAGATAATCCTTAAACGTCGTAAACAGCTTCTAACCAGTACCCTTGTGATGTAGGGCCCTAATCGCCGGGTATTCCTACACATTCACTTACCTGGTTTCCTTAGCAACTTTGAGTACTTCTCTTCACACTTCTTCACCTAAAACATTTCACATTGTAGAGTTAAAACAACATCCTAAAAGTCCTAATTAAAAATCACCCTAGAATCTAACGTCTATATGTATAAGTCCATTAGTTGAGCACTCTGTGTGCGTAGTCTAAAATTCCTAGAATCACAATAACCAGACTCGGCCATTGCAGAATCCGAAATCTCAAGTTCACCTGAAAAACAGTACTCAAATAGATAACCAGCAATCCACATTGTCTGAGTCTTACCTGGGGCGTCTATTGTCGAAGTGGAGGAAGAGAAATCCGTCGTCGATGAGAGAGTCGCTGGCGGAGAGGGAGACAGCTCAGGGGAATGAGAGAACGCAGAAGGGAATGTCGGCTACAGTGAGCTTTAAAAATTTTCATTTCCTATTATACTTAATCAAACCATTCTTAATTACAAATCCTGCCACCCAACCTAATTTATGACATATGCACATTAATTAAGCCTTGACATAAAATTCCAAACCGAAAAGATCAAAATAAATATGGCCGTTAAAACAGTTAAGAAAGTCACCTGGTCAAGCTCGTCGGGTGTTACAGTCACACCATAAACTTGCATAACCAGACGACTCTAGAGATACTAGTTATAGCTTCCTTTTTTCAGAATAGTTATAGCATTAAAAAACTTTATCTACTTTTTCCACCCAATTCAAGAACTTGTCTCCATTGCATGATCCATTGAAATGTGGTATGGATATTTTCACATGATATAAATCATCATCATTATCGCGCCTATCATGAAGATTATTGAAATCCTCATCCTCAGACTCTACCTCCTCCATAAAGTTGTTGTTTTGATTTCTTCTCCTCAGATTTGTAGCTCTTCTTCGAGGTAAAGAAGTTGGAGGGGGCCTTGCACGGTCGTTCCTTAATTCCAACAATACATCATCAAATTTTTTTGTTCAACCCATGGATTTGGCCATTTAACTCATTGATTTGGCATTGATTACTAGGCTCACAATCATTTGGATGCAGCACCAAAGGGGTTGCGCATCTTGAGCATTAGGTTTCAATTTTTGTTGTTAAGGGCACCACTTTTTGTCATCATTGAACCAAACCAAGAATACCGAAGACACAAAAAATAATACCAAGAAATCACGGGGCTCTGATACCAAATGATACGCTTCAAATCATGGTAACTTGTGTTTAAATCACAAGCACTAGTTCACTCTTGGCTTTTCAAGTGTATATCACCGAAAGATCCCCAGATTCCAACAGATAAAAGCAATATAAATTCAAATCCAAAAATAACAAAAAATTAGGACAATCTTACTTGGTGAGTGAATGATAATCTCTTAAAATTTCAGAGGTTAAATAAAAGAAACAAATGAGATATGATCTGAACACCTATGTTGGTTCGAAAAAGGTGATAAGTATGAACATTTTGGGTTTTGGCTATTCTTTTAAAGAAAGCACTCCAACAAAGTTTTGATGAGAGTTTATACAACCTTATAGGGATGACTACCTTCAACTAAGATGGTACAAAAGGTGGCAATAATAAAGGTTTTCCACGAAACTCACAAGATAGAAAATGGTTTGTGACAACCTACTCGGATGAGGGGTGCCGAACGGAAGTTTTGAGGCTTCAGCTTTGAGAGAAGAATTTTTTTAGTAATAATATCACCTTTTTAATAATAGAGTCTTTGAGAGGTTAATAATGCCTCTCTTAACACAAAATTAGGTTTTGAAAAAAACTAACGAACATAATAATAGGAAAGATAAGGAACCATCGGTCGAAGAAACGCTACCCTCGCGTGCACAGACGGTGGCTCTAGTGAATGCTCTTTTAATTTTGCTCTCCCGAATGCATGTAGTCACGCATTTCGTCCAAATGCATTCCTCCTATTGCATGCAGCCATGCAATCCTTTATTTTACGTAAACTACTAAGTAATTTAAACAAAATTAAAAAATAAGATAGGTTACATAATTTGTTTAAAAGGAATACAAATTCCCTCTCCAATACTTAGTGTAACCGTGACTTGCTTCCACTTTAATGCATGGAATGACCTCTCCTTATCTTGCATGCTAGGTGTTAGCTCCACTTTGCCATTGAATATGTCACCTACAAAATGTGCATGTAGGTTAATTATCTTTTTAGCTCGAGAGCATGTGATTGCTCTTTGAGGCACATCATCAATGATACGCTTCAACTTATGGTAACTTGTGTTTCAATCACAAGCTCTAGTTCACTCTCAGCTTTCCAACTGAATATCACTGAAAGAGCCCCAGATTCCAATAGATAAAAGCAATATAATTTCAACTCTAAAAATCATGAAAATTTAAGACGATCTTACTTGGTGAGCGAATGATAATCTCTTAAAATTTCAGAGGTTAAATCGAAGAAATGAAAGAGATATGATCTGAACACCTATGTTGGTTTGAAAAAGGTTATAAGTATGAACATTTGGGGTTTGACTATTCTTTTGAAGAAAGAACTCCAACAAAGTTTTGATGAGAGTTTATGCAACCTTATAGGGGTGAATACCTTCAACTAAGATGGTAGAAAATGTGGCAATAATAAAGGTTTTCCACGAAACTTACAAAATAGAAAATGGTTTGTGACAACCTACTCGGATTAGGGGTGCCACGCAGAAGTTTTGACGCTTCGGCTTTGAGAGAAGAATTTCTTCAGCAATAATGTCACCTTTTTAATAATAGAGTCTTTGAGAGGTTAAATAATGTCTCTCTTAACAAAAAATTAGGGTAAAAAAAACTAACCAGCATAATAATAGGAAAGATAAGGAACCATCGGTCGAAGAAACCCTAGTCGCTTGCGCGGACGTGGCTCTAGTGAATGATCTTCCAATTTTGCCCTCCCGCATGCATGTAGTCATGCATTTCGTCCAAATGCAATCGTCTTATTGCATGCAGCCATGCAATCTTTTATTTTATGTTAACTATTAAGTACTTTAAACAAAATTAAAAACTAGATAGGTTGTATAATTTGTTCAAAAGGAGTACAGATTCTCCCTTCAATACTTTGTGTAATCGCGGCTTGCTCCCACTTTAATGCATGGAATGACCTCTACTTATCTTGCATGCTAGGTGTTAGCTCCACTTTGCCATTGAATATGTCACCTAAAAAATGAGCATATAGGTTAATTAGTTTTTGAGCTCGGAAGTGTGTGATTGCTCCTTGAGGCACATCATATTTGTATGGCCTTTTCTCTCCACTTCTTGGAAGTAGCTGCTGTTCAAATATCAGCTCCAAAGCTCAACGAACCAGCGAGTTATGCCGTTTTGAAGTTGCAGCTTGAGCTTCCAAAGTAGTTAAAATCCGAGGCAACTTTGTGCTTTCCATCCCCCATTTTGAAGCACATCAGAACACGATGGATCGTGCATCAGAAAAACAACTTTCCCTCTTTCACTCTCTCTGGGTGGCGGCGCAAATGAGAGAAAGAAGAGGGTTTCCCTTCTTCTCTTAAAATAACCCCTTCATGTTTTTTCCATTTATTTTATTTAATTAACTAAAATCCTTAAATTCCAAATCGACGAAATCAGAATATTTTCCAAAATCCCAACTTGAAGTAAAGTCCAATTTACTAATAATTATCTTACCAAACTTTAACCATAAACTAACTTCCAAATTTCTGAATTCTGATCATTTGACCGAAAAATCCAACGTGGCCACAACACGACAAAACGAGTCACCCATGTGATGTTGACCATTAATAACGCAAATTTACACATTGAATTTATTAAATATAAAAACACTTGTTTTTACATCCCCCCAAAAGAGTCTTGCCCCTGAAATTCAATACAACTTCAAGGGAAAAACATCAAACAAATAGAGATACTTTTGAATCATTATAGACTCGAGCTCGTAGGTAGGCTACTGCTCAGTGTGATTCTTCCACAAGACACGAACTAATAGAATCTGCCTACGATGATGAACTCTAAAAACTCTACCTAGAATTCGCTTAGGTTGGATAAGAATGTCAGTCCAGTAGATGACATGTGATGAGTCTAGCGTGTACTTTCTCAACAAGGATATATGGAAGACATTATGGACGTACCCAATCTGGAGAGGTAAGTAAAGCTTGTACGCCACGTTACTAATCTTCTCAATAATTTGGAACAGACGAATGTACCTCAGGGCTAACTTCCCTTGTACCTAAAACCGAATGATGCCATGCCTCAGACGATCCTTAAAAAAAACAAACTCTCTAGTATCAAACTCGACGTCATGTCTCATAAAATCAGCATAACTCTTTTGCTAAACCTCCCCCTGATCAGCTGAATCTTCTTAGTAGTCTCTTGGATTAATTTCGACCCAAGAGAAATCCTCACTTCTATCTCTGACCAACACAATGGTGAACGACACAGGCTCCCATACAACTACTCATATGGAGAAATGTCAATGCTGGTTTGATAATCGTCGTTGTAAACAAACTCATCCAACGATAGATTGTTCATCCAACTGTCACCAAAATCCAAGATAAAAACTCGTAACATATCCTCAAAAATAAGGATAGTCTGCTTTGGCTGCCCATATTTGAGAGGATGATGTTTTAATATCCGCCATTTTTTTATTATTTTTTTGAGTAAATTTTTTGATTTTAGGAGATCAACTTGTTTCGTGTTGACACAAATTTTCTTGCTTTGTTGCCATTTGACCACATGTAATATTTCGATCAAATTAGTCAGACTATTGGTTTTCGTGTTATGTGTAGTGAAATTCCAAAATCTTACATTGGGTATATTAATATTTTGTCATCAGGGTTGTTAGAAAAAAATTCCTGAAACGTTTGGGCTTTCAGTGAATTTTAGGAATTTTTTGTGTAGTTAAGTAAATCAAATTATTCAGAGTGAAAAATTCTATTTAGAGTTTGGATTTTTCTCAATTAGGTTTGAGGGGTTTTGGTAGGATTTTATGTTTGTCGAGAAGTTGAGATTTGATGGTTTATATATAAACTGTAATACTATATATTATATTTTATATCTTAAATAAATAAATTTAATTAATTTTAATTTTAATTTTTTTTAAAAGGAAAGGAAAATCCTTTACCTTATTTTCGACTGCGAATATGAGAGGAGGGAGAGGGAGAGGGAGAATGCTGATTGTTGAATGATGAGTCTCTTTTGTAAGGATCATGGTTGTCTAGCTTCGATCTCCAAGTTTTGTGAAGGGTAAGTCCATTTTTAAGCTTGTTCTCGTTAGTTTTTGTAGCGCCCCCGAGTCCTCTTGACCCAGGTCGCCACACACACTATCATTACTCTATTCCTTCCTTTTCTTTCCAATCCCGTTTATTGGCGTAAAATTTTTTCACTTTTCTTTAAAACTTCTAAATCAATTTTCAAATTTTTAACCCCTTCGATGTGAGTGGAAGACTATTTTTAAAATACGCTGAAAACACTTGTTCGATGTTGGAAATCAAAAGGGTGAGAAATAAAATATGAGAAAATTCACACTGCGGTTGAGCAACGCGCGCGTCGCCCATATGATGCGTGCGCGCTCACCCAGCTTGCACGCAGGCGTGCGCTCACTCAAACCGATGATCGACACCTATATACATAGGTCGACACCTGAGGGCACCAGTCGACACTTCATTACTCTCTGTTTTCATCGATCGAACTTTGGGGTCGACACCTAGCCTAACCGGTCGACACCTGAATGCACCGGTCGGCACTTCATTAGCATCTGTTTTCATCGGTCGAAGCTTGGGGTCGACACTTTAACCTATTCTACTCTAATCGGTCGACACCTACACGCACTGGTCGACTCTTTTCCCAATTTAACACGCTCAAGTGTCGACACCTACATACGTAGGTCGACACTCTTACTTCCTACTGCTATTATGCTTCAATAAAATTTCCTAACTTTTCAGAAAACAGACAACATAACGTTTGAAATCCTTAAAACTCAAAACATGCATTTCCAGCACTTCAAACCCAATTTTTCCCAAACAATTCCAAAATACGTTTATACATCAAAACGATTCAAAAACTATACAATTCATTTATCCTATCCAAAATCAAAATGCTATTCCAAATCGTTTTTAAAACACAAAACACACCCTTGAACCTTACTTCTAAAATACTGTCACACCCCGTGTTAAGTCGCCCTAACAAATGGCCGAATCGTCGCACGGGAGTACTCCTCCAACCGCCCTAGTCCTGAACATGCTCTTGGATCTTACCTGCTAAGTCTTCGTCACCTACATCACAGAACTTAACTATTAGCCTAACGCTAAGCAAGTAATGCAATAATGAATAAAACGTCTCACAACCTAGCACATGCAATTTCTACTAACTCGTCTCATTTTACTTCTCGTTCTTATTTCCGTTTTCAAACTCGTTCTCATACTCGTTCTCATTTCCACTTCACTTAACTTACTTCTTGTTAGAAGAAATAGGCACACATCGCAGACTACACTCAACGGGACGACCGCATTCCTGGAGAAAGGGATAGGAGACACACGTCACAGACCCTCAATGAGACGGCCAGCCTAAACCTCCAATTCCGCCCATCTCTTAATTATGTATATTTATTTTCTTGTCCTCTTCACTTATTTGTCGTTAAAAGGAATAGGCACACATCTCGGACCCACTCAACAGGATGGCCACATTCCTCGAAGAAAGGGATAGGAGGCACACGTGGCGGACCCACTCAACGGGACGACCAACCTAAACCCCAACCCTGCCCATCTCTTAGTTACGTATTCTTTTATTGTTTCGTTCGTCATTACTCACATCTTACCATGCCACTTCATAAACCATGGAAATTCATATTCGTCTAATGATCATACGTTTCAAAATCATGATGCATGCCAAAATAAACACACAATTAACTTACATGCAATCCTATCAAACAGTGATGTAGGCCCGAAAGCAAAACACATACGTACACTACTTACCTAGCGTCCTTAGGAAATCTCTTAATCGTACGCTAAGCCGGAAACTCGAGAACCTAAAATCATAACACAATTTATCATTTTAACCTCCTACACAATCAATTTACAAAACTCCTAAAAGGAAGCTAACCATTTACTCAAACTTAGCTAAACCCGAAATCCCACCATTTTTGAACCAAACTTCACAATTGCGTAACTACTCCAATACTTGTCCGTTTTAGATGATTCAAGATGCTATGGACTCCTTAGGACGTCTACTTTCGAATGGTTGAGACCGTTTCTCAAGCTATTTCAAATGACTTAGCCGAATTCAGCCGAAACCGAAATGCCCTGAACATTCAAATTTTTGGTTTCTCCAAAACCCAACCATTCATTCATACTATCAAAGACTTCAACAATTCCCTCACCATCTTTGTGCAACCCTAGCCCTCACACAAAACCCTAACTTAAAACCCATTTAAAACACAACCTAACTGTAGCACTAACCCTCTCTCAACTAAAAATCAAACCAATAAGGAAAAATGTTAGTAAATACCTTAGATGAAGAATAGTGAGAAGAAAATCGGAGAGGGAGAGTGTGCTCTACAGAATCGTCGAAGAGAGAGAGAAAAAGAAATGGGTTTTCTTCCTTCTTATGTTATTAACACAACCCCTTTTCTTTTTCTTTTATTTTATTATTCCATTTTACTATTATACCCCTTTATCACTTTAATTAAATCCACAACCAACTCACTCTTCTTCATTTAAATCTTACACTTTCACTCACTTCATTTCCAAGCCAAATTGTAATCCACCGTACATTCATAAAAATTGAGCCGATAAAATTCTCGGATGCTACATTCCACCCTCCTTAAACAAAATTTTGTCCTTAAAATTTCCTTAACTAAATGGCTCTGGATACCGGCTCATCATGTCCTGCTGACGTTCCCAGGTTGCCTCTTCCACATTATGGTTGCGCCATAAAACCTTCACAAGTGGAATTTCCATGTTACGCAACACCTTCACAGAAAAATCGAGAACACATACTGGCTTCTCCTCATACGCCAGCGTTAGTTGAACCTCGACATCTTGGTTAAACCAAGACATGAGAGGGATCACGCACACATTTCTTCAACATAGACACGTGTAATACGTTGTGAATCCCATACATAGAAGCAGGCAATTGCAACTAATAAGCTGCCTTTCCAATCCGCTTCGTAATAGGGAAGGGGCCGACATACCTTGGACTCAACTTGCCCCTCTTACCGAACCTCATCACTCCCTTAAACGGTAAAATTTTTAGAAAGACCTCATCAGTCAATTTGAATTCCAACTCCCTTCGCCTTCAGTTTGTGTAGCTCTTTTGCCGGCTCTGCATTGTTAAGATTCGTTGTCTGATAAATGCAACTTTCTCTGCCGTCTGCTGCACAATATCCGGACCTGTCAATCTAGCTTCACCGACTTCATCCCAGTATAAGGGTGATCTGCATTTCCTCTTATATAGAGCTTTGTACGGAGCCATACCTATTGTTGTAGCGACCCAGAAGGATCGTCACATAATCCATATCTTTCTTAATCATTTAATTCTTATTACTCACACCCAACTCAATTTCGGTAATATATATATATATTTTTTTACATTTCTTACGCTGGGTCAACCAACAAGAATATAAACTTACATCAACCGGTGGTCATGTGTGTTTCACGTGACCGATTTAAGACATTACCTGAACATTAAACAATAAGAAAATACTCACATCATCCGGTCACTAGACGACAACTTATCATTTACATCATCCGGCGACTTATTACACTGCATCTGCCGATCGCTGGGTAATGAAATAACACTTTCATCATCCGATGGCTTAAACACTCTACATCTGCCGATCGTTAGACGACAAAATAACACTTTCATCATCCGATGGCTTAACACTCTACATCTACCGATCGCTAGACGACAAAATAACGCTTTCATCATCCGATGGCTTAAACACTCTACATCTGCCGATCGCTAGACGACAAAATAACGCTTTCATCATCCGATGGCTTAACACTCTACATCTGCCGATCGCTAGACGACAAAATAACACTTTCATCATCTGATGGCTTAAACACTCTACATCTGCCGATCGCTAGACGACAAAATAACACTTTCATCATCCGATGGCTTAATACTCTACATCTGCCGATCGCTAGATGACAAAATAACACTTTCATCATCCGATGGCTTAACACTCTACATCTGCCGATCGCTAGACGACAAAATAACACTTTCATCATCCGATGGCTTAACACTCTACATCTGCCGATGATGTCAGCCGGATGATTGCCTCATCCAGCCTCTATCATACGGCAATAAAACACTATAATCCTCAACCAACTCATCCAACAGAAAAATACCACAACTCGCTCACATCATAACTTAGTAACTATAAACCTTAATGAATAAGAATCATAGACTCATCCAAAATACGCATAGCGGAAGACTCAAGCAAAACAAACCATTCATTAATCCTTAAAATCGTATTCAGACTCTAAAGACAAGCCCTTCAAACCCAAATCTCATTGTTATAAGAAATGCTGTTCTATTTAGTCATCTGTTCATCATAAACCTTTCTGACTTACTATGAGCATAACGAGGGAGCTTAATCGCCTATCCAGCCTTCACTGTCACACTGAGCATCCTCCGGCAACCAACTTTAAACATCATCTCTAGACTGGAAATCCTCACCTTCTAACTCTTCACCTACATCGTAAGATTTAACTATAAGCCTAATGCTTAGTAAGGAATGCAACACTAACATGGATGCATAATGTATAATTTGGGAAATTCACATGCTTATAATTCTTTTTCTGTTCATATCTTTGCTCGTAATCATCATTCATAGTCATGGATCATATTCATCATTCATAGTCATGGATCATATTCATCATTCATAGTCATTGATCATATTCATCATTCATAGTCTTTGATCATATTCATCATTCTTAGTCTTTGATCATATTCATCATTCTTAGTCTTTGATCATATTCATCATTCTTAGTCTTTGATCATATTCTTTGTTTAGGTTGTGTGGATCAAGAGAGGATTTGTGCCGATAAAGGGGGTTCGACAGTGAGTTTGATCTTGTTCCCTACTACGGGTCGTATTCATATGTCCTTCTTTGGACTGTGACATACGCCGAACCACCCCCAACCCTCACTTAATCCACGTTGCATAAATCTTATATATATATACATATATGCATACATATCTTGTTCATGGAAAACATGCATTAAAACATTTCTTATGCTTGAGAAACATTCATGATGCTTGAACATGAGAACTTTTAACCCATCAGACTATGACAAGGATCTTATCAGAGCAGACAACTTCACATTCACTAGCAGGTCATCAAATAGTATAACTCACATCATTCATCAATCCTTCAAGTGCAGACAAGCTCATCATCATAAGGTAAATATTAGACATCTAAAACAACCTGGTACTCCCACGATGTAGGGCTCTATTAGCCGAAAATCTTAATACATTCACTTACTTGGTCTCCTTAGGACTTGAGCTCCTTTCTCTTCAAACTTCTTCACCTAAAACATTTACATTGCAGTAGTTAAAACAAAAATCCTAATAGTTCTAATCTCAAGTTATCCTAAGATTTAATAGCTAAAGTTATTCCCGAGTCCTCAGTCTAATACCCTGTGCAGTTTGAAATCCAAATACCAGAACAGACAGATTCGATTATCAATTACTCAGGGGTGGTTGTTCTAAATGTCCATAATCGATTTGATAAAAGCATTCCCACTCTCAGATTCCAAATGTTCTTATTATTAGTCGGCCATTGGAAAATCCAAAACTCCAATGCCGAGTAGAAAACAGGGCTAACAAGCTAACAGATAGCTACATTGTCTATTGCATACCTCGGGCACAGAGTAGTCAGAGAACCGATCGTCGAAGAGAGTATGCCGAAAGTAGAGAGCAAGAGCTTGGGAGAGAAGAAATCGCCGAAAAGGAAGGTGTCGGCTACAGTGGTTTAAGTGAGGTTTAAAACATTTCCTTTTTCTTTATATACTGGTCATCACCCTCCATTATTACAACTTTGCCACCCAACCTAGTTTAAATCCACATGAAATTAATTATTCTTGGTATAAGTCCTAAACTGTAAAGATTAAATATTCATGACCGTTAATACAGTTAGGAAAATCACCTGGCCGTCATCTCGGGTGTTACAATTGTGGCCTGATAACTGTTATTATACAAAAACTACACCAATTGTAGGTATTTGCTCCATGAACTTTGAAATTCTAGTACGCAAGCTCGCAACATATCCTCCAATGTCTGTATAGTCTTTTCAAACTGTCCATTAGTTTAAATATGAAATGCCGTACTGAAATTCAACTTCGTTCCCATAGCTTTGTGCAGACTTTTTTAAAATTTTGATGTAAATCTGGGATCTCTATCTGACACGATGGAAGTCGAAACTCCATGCAGACGTACAATCTTTTGAATAAACAGTTCTGCGAACTGATCCATTGAATACGTAATCTTCACTGGTAAAAAAATGGCTGATTTGGTTAGCCGGTCCACAATCACCCATATTCCATCATGGCCCTTTGTAGTCCGTGGTAGTCTGACAACAAAATTCATGGAGATCTGCTCCCATTTCCACTCTGGAATTGGCAACGGCTGTAATTTTCTTGCTGGCCTTTGATGTTATGCCTTGACTTGCTGACAGATCAAGCACATCTCTACGTGCTCTACCACTTCTCTTTTCATATTGGGCTACCAAAAATGCATCTTCAAATCCTTATACATCTTCGTGCTTCCTGGATGCACAGAAAACTTAGAAGAGTGGGCTTTAGATAAAATCTCCTTCTGAATCTCTTCATTATTCGGAACATACCATCTATTTCGAAACTTCAGGATTCCATCGTCTGAATAACTAAACTCGGATCTATCATCAGAAAACATGCTCAGCTTGAACTCATCGCACACTGAATCATCTTTCTAAGCTTCTCGGATTTTATCCAGAATAGTTAGCTTCAGAGACAAAGCAGAGAGTATTGCCGCTAAATCCGAAACTATCTCCATACCAAAATTCTGGATTTCTGTACTCAAGGCTAAAGGCATTGCTGGTAACATGGCTGAAACAGAAGCGGTCACTCTACTCAATGTGTCTGCCACTGCATTAGCTTTACCGGGGTGGTATTTGATCTCAAAGTCATAATCTTTCACAAATTCCAACCACCGTCGTTGCCTCATGTTCAGCTCCTTTTGAGTGAAGATATATTTCAGACTTTTGTGATTTGAAAATATTTCACACGGCTGTCCATACAAGTAATGCCTCCATATCTTTAGCGCAAACACCACCACCGCTAACTCCAGATCTTAGGTAGGATAACTCCGCTCATAGGTTTTCAATTGCCTTGAAGTGTAGGCAATTACTTTTCCATCTTGCATTAATACACATCCCAACCTAATTCCGGAAGCATCACAATAAATACTAAACTTTCCGTCATCAACTGGAAGTGTCAATAGCAGAGAAGTAGTCAATTTCTGCTTTAATGTCTGGAAACTATGCTCACAATCTTCCATCCATAAATAATTCACATTCTTCCTTGTTAACCGGGTTAGAGGTGTTGAAATCTTCGAGAACCATTCAATGAATTTTCTATAATAACCTGCTAAACCGAGAAAACTCTGAATTTTGCTAACGTTCCTTGGCTGTGGCCTCTCCTTCACCGTTTGAATCTTTGCTGGGTCTACAGATATACCATCGCCCAAAACCACGTGACCCAAAAAGTGAATGCTATCCAACCAGAACTCACACTTAGAAAACTTCCCGTAAAGTTGGTGTTGCTTCAAAATCTCCAATACCAACTTCAGGTACTCCACATGTTTATCCTTAGTGTGGGAATAGACCAAAATATCATTGATAAACACTATGATGAATTTATCGAGGTACTCATGGAACACTCTATGCCTCAAATTCATGAAAGTCGCTGAAGCATTCGTCAATCCGAATGACATTACTAAGAACTCATAATGTCCGTATCTCGTTTGGAAAGCAATCTTAGGAATATCTTTAGATCTGACCTTCAACTGATAGTAGCCCGACCTCAGATTGATTTTTGAGAAAACTCGTGCACCTTGGAGTTGATCGAATAGGTCGTCGATCCTTGGCAGTGGATACTTATTCTTGATAGTCAATTTGTTCAACTCTCTGTAATCGATACACATACGTAGCGATCTGTCCTTCTTCTTACAAAAAGGACTGGTGCACCCCATGGCAAAAAAATGGGGCGTACGAATCCTTTTTCTACCAACTCCTCCAACTGTGACTTTTACTCCTTCAGTTCTCCTATTGACAATCTGTACGAGTTCTTTGATACAGGCTCAGTGCCTGGATATATGTAGATGACAAATTCTATCTCCCTATCTGGCGGTAAGACAGGTAAATCATCCAGAAACACTTCTGGGAAATCTCGAACAACTATAACATCCCGAGGCTTTGTTTTTATTAACTCAAAGACTCGCCATTCATAAAATGTCGAGCTCTGATGGATGCCATAACAGATAGCTTCCTCGTATTCTTTAGGGCTTGCAAGGAGTGTTTCTCACCATATGGGGGTTGAAAACTCACTATTCTTCATCTAAGTCAATTGTCGCATGATGCTTGAACAACCAGTCCATCCCCAGAATTACATCATATCCCGTTATTTCCATAATGATTAGATCAGCAGGCAGGCTCTTGCTTCCCATTGATATCATATTATCACGCACTACTTGATTAGAGTGCATGCGCTCACCGGAGGGTAAACATCATACAAGTGTTCAGTCGACGTAGGCCATAAGTATAATTTGATGGCAAACACAGTTGCTATAAAGGAATGCGTCGCTCCATAATCAATTAAAGTATAAGCAGGTACGGTATTAACTAGCACAGTACCTAACACCACGGCCGGTTTATCATCATCCCCGGACTCAACCATGGTAAATAATTTGGGCGCCACACGCGTTAGACCTTTCTTCATCGTTGGACAATCTTTGATGATGTGGCTGACCTCATTACAATTGAAACATCGAGTTACCCTTGGCTTTGGACAATCCCGGAAAAGGTGCCCAGCTTCGTTGCAGTTATAACACCTGCCTGAATTCATTATGCACTCTCCCAGGTGGTGCCTTATACACTTTTGACATTGAGGAAACTTCCCAGACTCTTAAGGACGTTTGTTGCTCCTCTGGCCACTAAGGTTGTCGCCTGGCCTTTTCGTGCCCCTTTGCTGTTGCTGAGGGCCTCCTCTGTTTTGTTGCGGTGTGATTTCCTTGAAAAATCTTTTGGGAGCTGCGCGTTGCTTAACACACTTGAGGTCTACTTCTTCCACCTCTAACACTTTCTCCACAACTTGACTGTACGACACGCCCTTGGTGCCCGCTATCTTTACCCCCTTGTAAATCTCAGGTTTTAATCATTGAACAAACTGGATGACCTTGTCTTCATTCTTGCTTACGAGATGGTTAGCAAAGCGTGATAACGATTCAAACTGATGGTTGTATTCAAGTACTACCCAGTTTCTTTTAGCTGCAAAAATTCCATTCTCTTTGTGGCCTGAACAGTGCTGTTGAAATACTTATCGTAAAAGGCATCCTTGAACTCCTTCCACCTCATAACCTGAACATCAGTGGTGGACTCTATAGTGTCCCACCAATATCGGGCATCCTTTGCCAGGTGGAAAATGGCCAAATGAACCTTGTCTACCTTTTCCACCTTGGCGTATTTGAACATACTCTCAAATGTACGAATCCATTCTTCTGCCGTAGTTGGATCCGATGACTATCCTTCGAACGTCGGTGGTCTCAGTCTCTGAAATCTTTCACCACTATAATCGTTCGATGAGTTAGCCCTTGAATTTCCTTAGCCTTCACGATTCAATAAAATGCCCAACTGTTGCGACTACCTAGTCACAAATTCTGTCAACTATCTAATCATCATCGGATCGTCCTCATTTCTCGTATTTGTCGTTTCTCTTAGCATTCTCGGACGACCTGGTTGTCAAGACATTTTGCTAATCCTGAACAAGTTAGACATACCCATAAACATCCACTAACTAAACTAAACTGAACGTAAACACTTATAGTTGTTGGAGTACTTCCATGTGGCGATTGGCGTTGTTAGATGATCTTCTGAATGATTTAACCCATAGGCTCTGGTACCATTATTTGTAGCGGCCCCGAGTCCTCTTGACCCGGGTCGCCACACACACAATCATTACTCTATTCCTTCCTTTCCTTTCCAATCCCGATTATCAGTGTAAAATTTTTTTAATTTTCTTTAAAACTTATAAATCAATTTTCAAATCGTTAACCCCTTCGATGCGATTGGAAGACTATTTTTAAAACATGTTTAAAACACTTGTTCGAAGTTGGAAATCAAAAGGGTAAGAAACAAAATCTGAGAAAATTTACACTGCAGCTGAGCCGCGTGCGTCGCTCATACGATGCGTGCGCTCATTCGGCGCGCACGTCACGTGCCTAGCGTGCTCACTTAGGTCTATCATTCGACACTTATATACATAGGTTAACACTTGAGGGCATCGGTCGTCACCTGAATGCACCGGTCCACCCTTCATTACTCTCTGTTTTTATCGGTCAAACTTTAGGGTACCTAGCCTGACCGGTCGACATCTGAGTGCACCGGTTGGCACTTCATTAGCATCTGTTTTCATCGGTCGAAGCTTGGGGCTGACACTTTAACCTATTCTACTCTAATTGGTCGAAACCTACACGCACTGGTCGACACTTTGCCCAGTTTAACACACTCAAGTGTCGACACCTACACACGCAGGTCGACACTCTTACTTCCTACTGCTATTATCCTTAAATAAAACTTCCTAACTTTTCAGAAAATGGACAACATAACGTTTGAAATCCTTAAAATTCAAAACCTGCATTTCTAGCACTTCAAACCCGATTTTTCTCAAAGAATTCCAAAATACGTTTATACATCAAAATGATTCAAAAACTATACAATTCATTTATCCTATCCAAAATCAAAATGATATTCCAAATCATTTTTAAAACACAAAACACACCCTTGAACCTTACTTCTAAAATACTGCCACACCCCAGGTTAATTCGCCCTAACAAACGGCCGGATAGTCGCACGAGAGTACTCCTCCAACCGCCCTAGTCCTGAACATGCTCTTGGATCTCATCTGCTAAGTCTTCGTCACCTACATCACAGAACTCAACTATTAGCCGAACGCTTAGCAAGTAATGCAATAATGAATAAAATGTCTCACAACTTAGCACATGCAATTTCTACTATCTCGTCACATTTTCATTTTTGTTTTCGTTCTCAATCTCATTCTCGTTCTCATTTCTGTTCTCATACTCGTTCTCGTTTCCACTTCAATTAATTTACTTCTTGTTAGAAGGAATAGGCACACTTCACGGACTACACTCAACGGGACGACCACATTCCCGGAGAAAGGGATAGGAGGCACATGTCACGGACCATCTCAACGAGACGGCCAACCTAAACCCCCAACTCCTCCCATATCTTAATTACGTATCTTTTATTTTCTTATCCTCTTCACTAATTTTTCGTTAAAAGGAATAGGCACACGTCGCAGACCCACTCAATGGGACTGGGACATTACTCGGAGAAAGGGATAGGAGGCATACGTCGCAGACCCACTCAACGGGACGGCCAACCTAAACTAACCCTGCCCAACTCTTAGTTACATATTCTTTTATTGTTTCGTTCGTCATCGTTCACATCTTACCATGCCACTTCATAAACCATGGAAATTCATTTTCGTCTAATGATCCTACGTTTCAAAATCATGATGCATGCCAAAATAAACACACAATTAACATACATGCAATCCTATCGAACTGTGATGTAGGCCCGAGGGCAAAACACATACGTACATTACTTACCTGGCATCCTTAGCAAATCTCTTAACTGTACGCTAAGCCGGGAACTCGAGAACCTAAAATCATAACACAATTTATCAATTTAACCTCCTACACAATTAATTTACAGAACTCCTAAAAGGAAGTTAACCATTTACTCAAACTTAACTAAACCCGAAATCCCACCATTTTTGGACCAAACTTCACAATTGCGTAACTACTCCGATACTTGTCCATTTTGGACGATTCAAGTTGCTACGGACTCCTTAGGACGTGTTATTTCAAATGGTTGAGACTTTTTTTTCAAGCTAACTCAAATGGCTTGGCCAGATTCAGCCGAAACCGAAATGCCCTGCACACTCCAATTTTTAGTTTCTCCAAAACCCAATCATTCATTCATACTATCATCTAATCATCTTTAAACACTCAATATAAGAAGACATCATTAATTCCCTCACCATCTTTGTGCAACCCTAGCTCTCACACAAAACCCTAACCTAAAACTCACTTAAAACACAACCTAACTCTAGCACTAACCCTTTCTCAACTAGAAATCAAACCCATAAGGAAAAATGTTAGTAAATACCTTAGATGAAGAATCGAGAGAAGAAAATCAGAGAGGGAGAGTGTGCTCTGCAGAATTGTCAAAGAGAGAGAGCAGAAGAAATGGGTTATCTTCCTTCTTACGTGAATACCATAACCTTTTTTCTTTTTATTTTATTTTATTATTCCATTTTATTATTATACCCCTTTATCACTTTAATTAAATCCACAACCAACTCACTCTTCTTCTTTTAAATCTTACACTTATCACTCACTTCATTTCCAAGCCAAATTGTAATCCACCGTACATTCATACAAATTGAGCTGATAAAGTTCTCGGGTGCTACAATTTTTGTGTTTAGGTTTTCTATTTTTGTCGGATTCAGATTTTTGGTTAGAAACTTAAAATGTTGCGTTGTTTTTGTATTATTTAGTTCAATCTATAGTTAATGCAAGTTTTTAGTCTGTTTGGAGTGGAAATCAAAGAAAATGACAAGTTTTCCATAAAAAATCGTCGCTGGTACGACATCTCCAAACTTTCGCAAAGCAAAGCGGACTTCTGTGGCAGAGTTCTACCTTGCATTGCAGACTCCCACGACAAAGTTCAGCAGTGCAAAAAGTGACTTCTGCAGCAGAGTCCCTGTCACAACCCAAAACCCGACGGGTCGAGAATTTCGTATAAACATATTCATAATCAAAATGTCAACCCAAATTCTCTTTTTTTTTTTGTTTATAAATAAATTCGTTTTTAAAGAAATTCCAATCAAATTCGAAGACGTTTAGAAATCATTTGGGGAAATGTCTATTTAAAGAAAGAATCAATAGACAATCAAATTAACCTCTGTGGTTTACATCCCCCGCTCATTTCAATCGAGCGTCATCCACCGCTCAACAGTAAAAATCTCACATCTACCGATGATGTCAGCCGGATGAATCAATCACCCAGCATCCACCGATCAGACCACGTGTTACCCACGTGCTTTTATTAACTCGGCATACGACATCAACCACTCGCAATAACACTCAATATCCACCGGTGAATATTAACACCCTACATCCACCGATCACAAACGACAAAACTCACAAACCACATCTACCGATCACAAAACGACAAAATTCACAAGCCACATCTACCGATTACAAAACGACAAACTCACAAGCCACATCTACCGATCACCAAAACGACAAACTCACAAGCCACATCTACCGATCACAAAATGACAAAACTCACAAGCCACATCTACTGGTCACAAAACGACAAAACTTTCTACTTACATTTACTGATCGATAACACTCACTGCATACATCCATCGATTACCGGTTGAAGTTGACATTTCAAAACTCTATTCTTCTATAAACTCACCCCTTTAATGAAAATCCCCAGACACATAAACATAAAAAATTCTTAACTTAAATACGTAGCGGAAGACTTAGAGAAATCAAATGAACCTTTAGTCTTAAAATCTTCTTTAAACACGAAACTGTATCAAACAATCCCAGTATTCTTCATCATAAGAAAACTTCATCATACTCATGTTTCAATATCTTAGACCTTACTAAAAACATATTACGAGCAACACACCACGGGTTAAAATCTTTCCTCAGCCACAAATCATTACCACGAGCATCAACCAGCAACTAGACCTAAGCATTTTCTTCTAGAGTGAAGTCCTCACCTGCTGTTTCGTCACCTACATCATAAGGTTCAAACTATAAGCCTAATGCTTAGTAAGGAGTGTAACAAATACATGCTTACTCAATAAAATCATGTTCACATCTCTTACTCAAATAAAAAATCATGCTTATGTTCTCATTCATTTTCAAATCGTGGGAATCATATACTTGTTCATCATTTTCATATCATGGATTAAGGAGGAGTTTGTGCCGAAGGGGGGTAGGCAGAGTGTGTGAACATGGCCCATACGGGCAAGAATCATGGTCCATCCCTGGACAGTGATATGGCCAATACCACCCCCAACCCTCACTTAATCAAGGTTTCATATGTTTTGTTTTCTTGTTTCATTTATAAAGGAGTATGCGTGTAAGACACTTTGTATACTCTGTAAATAAATCATGATGCATGAATATAATCATTCTCAAAACATGAGACCATGGAAGGAGTCATTCATCAGAAAACAGAGCATACACTATTCCAAACATTATACTAAAACAGACAACTTCTCAAACATAATCGAATAACAGAAACAAACTCAACCTACCACCCTTGTGATGCAGGGCCCTAATGGCCAAAAATCTTAACACACTCAATTACCTGGATTCCTTAGCAATGTCTTTCTTCACTTGGAGCTTTTTCCCACCTAAGTCATTTCACGTATTAATGTAAGAAAACAAATTCTAAGTACTTTAATATTCCAGAATGGTAGCTCTCTAGCTAAGTATATATCATATAAATCTAACTCATTTCCATTCGAGCATTATATCAGTCACCTAGTGTGCATAAAAACCTCAGCTAAACGATACTGGTGTTCGGGTTCAGCAACTACCCAGGCTCAGCCAACATTCATTATTTCTACTTATTATCTACGACATTCATAAATGCTATGTTAATAGCTATTTCTACCATGATACTTCAACTTCCTCAGAAAACCTGAATCTAAAACTCTAATCAACTCTCAAATGACTAATCAGTAAACACATTGTCCAAGTCTTACCTCGAGCTTGGAGAATCGGAAGAAATCCGAAGGGAGTCGATCACTGGAGGAATAACAGAGAAAGGAGATGAGGGGAAAGAGAGTCGGCTGAAAGGAGAAAGTCGGCTGAGGGAGGTTTTTGTGAGGTTTTAGGATTTCCATTTTCCATTTATACACTATTGAGCTAGACCTATTTACAAGTTTTCCACCAACCCTAATTTTATAAAAAGAGCTGATTATACTTTGGCGCCTAAATTTTCGACCAAGGAAATGTATGCATGGATGGTAGTTAATTCAGTTGTGTTAAAAGAAAGTTCACCTGCCCAAAGTTTTCAGGTGTTACAGTCCCACTTTGCGAAGCGGAGTCCCACAGTCCACTAAAGGCCCCCACAAAATATATCTTAATGAAGGAATCATTGACCGATTGTCAATTCTTTCAGCATAGGGTTCCTAGTCTTGGTTTAGAATTCTATTATTATCCCTGAGTTGTGTATGGTTGTCTGATGTTGGATTATTATAGGTTCCGACAATGTTCTAGTCCTCAATGCCTTATGTTATGATGCCTTCTTCTGGTGCCTGTTTTTGCTAGCATTTGCCAGCTAGTTGGTAGGGTTGTGGTCGCCATAAAGGTAGATATTTCTATACTGTATTGTATATTCATTGCATGGTTTTCAGAACCTATTTTGGTGGATTGACACCTATGAAAAGTCACCATCACATCTGATTTTATGTGTATGTACTTATGTTTTATACATTTATCATCTAAGGGCATGGTATTTCATTTGATATGTTTTCTATGTACGCCCGATAGGCTGTTTGTGTGATTTGGCTGGTTAAGCTTTCTAGTATCGAACTCCAGTTGTTCTAAGCTTCATGAATTCAAAACTTATTTTTGTGGATTGACACCTATGAAAACCCTTACGGGACCTAGTTGCTAGCACGTCTGTTTTCATGTATATGTACGTATATTTTACACGTTTATATTAAAAGTGCATGGTATTTCATTTTGATATGTTTTTGATGTACACATGATAGGTTGTTTGTGTGATTGGGCTATTTGAACTTTCTAGTATCGAACTCTTGTTGTTCTGGGCTATAGCGGCCAAGCAACCAAAGTAACTAGAGTCACATCAGATGCTTGTGTTGGGGCTGATTGAGCCTTTTAATATTAGTGTTTAATTTTTCGGGTTGTATCTGGTTCAGCAACCAAAGTGACCAGAGTCGATTGTATGCAACTTCTGATGAGGAAAGATTACTTGTTTATATGTAGTGAAATGGGTAATAGGGTGATGATGCGCCTCTTTTGTTTCAAATCCGTAAACTTGGCCAAAGTTTTTTTGTTTGATACACTGGGTGGTGTCGACTTTGAGCGTTGCTCGTCATCCACTCTTTGGGCCCTAGGTGTGTGGTGCTTTCGCGGAGCTTGCGCGCTAGCAACTTTTCTATGGTTAATGATATTAGTTTACGAGTGGTGTTGTCACAAAGCTTGTTTGCTGGCCACTGGGGTAATATATGGATTTTTGAATCTGTAACACCCGAAAATTTCTTATAACGTGCGTAGCCCTAATTAGCTGGTGGGAGACGGTGGAGGCTACCACTGGTGCTCAGGGTCTGATGTGGAGAGAGTTTAAGGATTTATTTTTCGATAAATACTACAACTGGACCGTTCAAGCTGCCAAGAGGCTGGAATTCTTACAGCTAAAGCAGACCGGCTCAGTGGGGGAGTACATTAGACAGTTTGAGTCTTTGTCTCGGTTTGCCAGCCACATGATGAGTAGGGAAGAAGACAAGGTTCTCCAGTTTGTATAGAGCCTGAAACCGGAGATTTACAAGTTAGTAAAAACTTTTGGAATCAAAGGAGTATCTTTTACAAGAGTGGTGGCTACAGACTTGGAGGTGGAGGAGGCCGACGATAAGTGTGTCAAGCCAGCTGAAGCCCCGAAGAGAATGTTTAAAGAAATAACAGCCCAGATAAGCCGAGGCGGATATTCATCACAGTTTTTGGGAACGAAGAGGCAGAGAGGAAACTTGAATGATGAGAGAGGAGGGAAGAAGCTGCAACAACAACAGAGGAAAGGATATCTGTAGTGTCCAAAGTGTCTAAAGTTTCATCCTGGTGAATGTGGACAGTATGTAGCGCCCCGAGTCTTCCAGACCCGGTTTTGCTACCCAAAACATTGAATTGAACTGAACTAAGAGAAATTACAGAAAATTTTAAATTTTCTCTCAGTGATGATAATTCTTATCTTTAATCCTCGACTTTACAGCGAAAAACTCAATAAGTAGACAACGTTCATAATTAGACAAAACGATAAGACATTTGGCCAAAGGGAATTGGAAACTCAAGGACATCTACCAATCGCAAAACGACAAAGCATGGTGCACGCTCCTACCGATTGACACATGCAACCCACGTGATTCATTAAACTTCATCCGATCACAAAATGACAAGACTTAATATCGACTTCTACGGATTGACACATGCACATCACGTGAATCATTAAACTTCATCCGATCACAAAACGACAAGACTTAATATCTGCTTCTACCGATTGACACATGCACATCACGTGACTCATTAAACTTCATCCGATCGCAAAACGACAAGACTTAATATCGGCTTCTACCGATTGACACATGCACATCACGTGACTCATTAAACTTCATCCGATCACAAAACGACAAGACTTAATATCGTCTTCTACCGATTGACACATGCACATCACATGACTCATTAAACTTCATCCGATGGAAAGCATCATCCGATGGAAGACGTCATCCGATAGAAGACATCATACGATGGAAGACATCATCCGATAGAAGATATCATCCGATGGAAGACATCATCCGATGGAAGTCATCATCCGATGGAAGACATCATCTGATAGACAGGAAATTTTCAGACTTTCACAAACTTCAACATGACTAAATAAACTAACACACAGTTGGACCATAATCTCATCTAGAATACGTGTAGCGAGAGACTCTAACAAAACAGATCATTCTATCATTTCACGATCATTCTCAAACTCAGAAGTTAATCAGTAAGGTTCCAGTTTCCATTGTTTTAATAAAGCATCCTACATAGACCTCAATATATTCATAACCTTACTAATATGATATAAGTGGTAACCAGGAGTTGAAATCGCCATTCCAGCCACTCACTGACAGCCTGAACTCCTTCCAGCAACCAGCCTTAAACATCCTCATTAGACTTGAAATCCTCACCTGGTAATTCTTCACCTACATCATAAGGTTTAAACTATAAGCCTAATACTTAGTAAGGAGTGCAATGCTAACATGTATGCATGAATGCACAAATTAAAGGAAACACATGTTTATGATCTTTTCGCGTTCTTGTTCTTGTTCTTGTTCATGTTCATCGTTTTCATCATGTGGATTAAGGGAGGATTTGTACTTAAAACGGGGTTGACAGTGAGAGTGTACATAGTCCCTTGCGGGTCATATTCATGGTTTTTTTGGACAATGACATACGCCAAACCGCCCCCAATCCTCTCTTAATCCTAGTTGCATAAGTTTCATGTTCATATCTTGTTCATGGGAGAAATCATGCACTTAAAACATTTTCATATGCTTGAGAAATATTCATGATGCATGAGCATGAGTAATCTTAGTTCATCATACTGCTGAACAAGCTATTCATTCATCAAAGGATCATAAGATCAACTCGAGTACCGAAGACAACCAGACATTAACACAAATACTTTTAACATCATAAACAACTTCTACCTAGTACCCTTGTGATGTAGGGCCCTAATGGCCGGAAGTCTTATACACTCACTTACCTGGTTTCTTTAGCAGCTTGAGCACTTCTCTTCAAACTTCTTCACCTAGAAACATTTCACATTACAGTGTTAAATCAAAATCCTAACTAAAAGTCATCCTAGTATCTAACATAAATATTTCTAAATCTTCCTAGTCGAGCACCTAGTGTGTACAGATTAAAATTCTAGAACCTAAATAACCGGATTAAGTCTAACAACTAAACACGGTCTGTTATCTTAATGTCCAGAATCGAATCGGAAATGCCATTACTAAACACAGATAATGATTGTCACTACCATTACTCTGTTAGTGAATAATCCAAAACCTCAAGTTCTAGCTAAAGACAGAGTTCTAAGTAACTACATTGTCTAAGTCTTACCTAGAGCGTGGATTGTCGAAGTGGAGGCTGAAGAATTGTCGCCGGCGAAGGAATAGCTGGCAGAGAGGGAGCTCTAGAAGGAAGGGAATCGCCGAGATAGGAAATGTCGGCTACAGCGAGGTTTTAATGAGGTTTAAGAATTCCCATAACCTATTTATACCAATTAAAATCCACCTTAATTACAAACTTGCCACCCAACCTAGTTTCACTCAACTCGTAATAAATAAGTCTTGGCATTAAATTTAAAATCATAAAGGTCAATAAAAGAGTGACAATTAAAATGGTTAAGAAAATCACCTGGCCGAAATTGTCGGGTGTTACATCCACCCTTCCTTAAACAAAATTTTCATCCTAAAAAATTGATCAAACAAAGAGTTCTAGATATTTTTCCAACATGTCCTGCTGTCGCTCCCAAGTGGCTTCTTCAATGCCATGATTCGTCTACAAATCTTGTACGAGAGGAATTTTTTTATTCCGTAGAGTCTTAACTGCAGATTCCAAAATTCGTACAGGTTTCTCTTCATACGTTAATGTCGGCTCAAACTCAATTTATGTTGGCTTAACAACCTGTGACAGATCACGTATGTATTTCCTTAGCATGGATACATGAAAGATATTATGGACCTTTTCCAGTGATGGAGGAAATTGCAACCTATAAGCGGTTTTACCAATCCTTGTCAAGACAGGGAATGGACCAATGAATCGTGGACTAAGTTTTCCTTCTTGCCAAATCTTAAAACTCCCTTAAACAGTGAAATCTTTAGGAAAACTTCATCTCCAATAGCAAATTCAAGATCTCTCCTTCTTTGGTCTGCATAACTCTTCTGTCGGCTGTGTGCAGTCACCATCCTTTTCCTAATTATGGCAATCTTGTCTGACATCTGCTGTAAAATTTCAGGTCCTAGAAGTTTTGCTTCGCCAACCTCATCCCAGTATAAGGGTGATCTACATTTTCTACCATACAGTGCCTCGTAAGGTGCCATATCGATAGTGGACTGGTAACTATTGTTGTAGGAGAATTCCACTAAGGGCAGGTATCGATTCCAAGATGTCTGAAAATCCAGCACACACGCCCTCAACATATCCTCAAGTGTCTGAATTGTTCTCTCTGATTGGCCATCTGTCTGAGGACGAAAAGCAGTGCTGAAAGATAACTTTGTACCAAGCGTGCCTTGAAGACTTTGCCAAAACCTTGAGGTGAACCAGGGATCACGATCGGAGACAATGGATATTGGAATCCCATGCAATCTGATAATTTCCTGAACATACAGATTAGCAAGCTAGTCCATTGTGTACGTTGTCCTTACAGGTAGAAAGTGAGCTGATTTCGTCATTCTGTCAATTACGACCCAAATGCTATCATGACCTTTAGTTGTCTTAGGTAATCCTACAACAAAATCCATAGCAATATTTTCCCACTTCCATTCGGGAATCGGTAAGGGTTGAAGGGTACCTCCTGGACGTTGATGTTCTGCTTTAACTTGTTGGCATATCAGACATGATTCCACATACTTGGCAACATCCCTCGTCAAATTCGGCCACCAATAGAGTAACTTCAAGTCTCGATACATCTTGGTGCTGCCAGGAAGTATAGAAAAGGGAGACGAGTGCGCCTCGACCAAGATCAACTTACGTAATTCCTCATCACTTGGAATATACCATTGATTCCTAAATTTCAAAATACCATCCTTGGAGAGACTGAACTCAGAAAAGGTGTCCTTCAACTTACTCATCATGCTACTATTTTCCTTTGAATCCTTTTGTTGTGCCTCGTTGATCCTATCCATGATAGTTGGTCTAATAGAAACTTCGGCAAGTAAGGCTGACAGTTCAGAAACCATCTCCAACTCGAACTTCTGTACATCTGTCCTCAAAGGTATAGACATGGTTGACACCGCGGGCTGCATTGTCGTTGACATTCTGCTTAATGCATCGGCTACCCCATTAGCCTTACCCGGGTGGTACTTAATTTCAAAGTCATAATCCTTAACAAACTCTAACCAACGTCTTTGTCTCATGTTCAACTCCTTTTGAGTAAAAAGGTACTTCAGGCTCTTATGGTCAGAAAACACTTCACACTGCTGACCATACAAATAGTGTCTCCAAATCTTTAATGCAAAGACAACTGCGGCTAATTCTAAATCGTGAGTGGGGTAGTTCTGCTCATAACTCTTCAGTTGTCTGGAAGCATACGCTACAACCTTGCCTTCTTGCATCAAGACACACCCCAGACCGACCTTGGATGCATCACAATAAACACTGAACTTCCCTTCTTCAGTTGGGAGTGCCAAAAGAGGGGCTGTTGTCAACTTCAGTTTTAGTGTTTGGAAGCTATCTTCACAAGCTTCAGACCAAGAGTATTTGGTGTCTTTCTTTGTCAAACTAGTTAAAGGTTTAGCTATCATAGAAAATCCCTTAATAAACTTTCTATAATAACCTGCCAGACCAAGGAAACTACGGACCTCGCTGGCATTCCTTGGCTGTGGCCAGTCCTTAACAGCCTGAATATTGGTTGGGTCTGTGGATATGCCCTCAGTAGAGATGACATGACCTAAAAAGTTGACCTTATCTAACCAGAACTCACATTTGGACAACTTGGCATAGAGCTGCTGCTGATTTAAAGTCGCCAAAACCACTCTTAGGTGTTGTTCAAGGTCAGCTTTAGTCCATGAATATATTAAAATATCATCTATAAACACAATCACAAACTTGTCCAAGTACTCACAAAACACTCGATTCATCAAGTCCATAAAGGCTGCAGGTGCATTTGTCAGTCCAAACGACATCGCAAGAAATTCATAGTGTCTATAGCGGGTTCTGAAGGCTGTCTTTGATATATCTCCCTCCTTAACCTTCAATTGGTAGTAACCAGAACATAAGTTGATATTTGAAAACACTTTGGCTCCTTGAAGTTAGTCAAACAAATTGTCGATACGGGGCAAGGGATATCTATTCTTGATTGTCAACTTGTTTAACTCTCTGTAATCTATGCACATTCTAAGAGAACCATCTTTCTTCTTAACGAATAGGACAGGTGCACCCCAGGGAGAACAGCTGGGGCGTATAAATCCCTTGTCTACTAATTCCTGTAGTTGGACCTTCAATTCCTTCAACTCAACAGGTGCCATGTGGTAGGGGTTCTTAGACACAGGTAAAGCCTCGGGATATGTATCGATTACAAACTCGATTTCCCTATCAGGTGGTAGCCCAGGCAAGTCGTCCAAAAATGCATCTGGGAACTCTCGGACTATGGGAATATCCTGAAGTTCTACCTTACTCTTTACTCGGACATCAATTATACTAGCTAGATAACGCTCACAACCACCTTTCAGTAACCGTTGAGTCTCTAGCGAGGATATAACCGGTATTTTACTTTTTTTTGGAATAGCTTGGAAGGAATACCGATCTCCGTTTGGGGGTCGGAACTCAACCAATCCAGACCTACAACTTATCATGGCATAATGTCTGAATAACCAATCCATCCCTAGTATAACTTCATATCCCTTCATGTCAATTACGATCAATTCTACGTATAATTTCTTATTTCCTAATGACACAACATCACCTTTTATTATCTGTTCGGAATGTAAAGGCTTCCCCGATGGTAACATGACACTAAATGGCCTCTCGGCTGGCAAGAGTTCTAATTTATGCTTATATACAAACAGGGTTGATACAAATGAGTGAGTGGCTCCCGTATCTATAAGTGTATAAGCAGAAATACCACAGATCATAATTGTAACTGTTATGACCGTATGCTGCACTGCATCCTCATCCTCCATCAAAGCATAGACCCTAGGCGCTACTCTTGCTCAGTTCGGGTCTGGCGGCATGGGGCAATCTCTGACCATGTGTTCAACCTTGTTACATCTATAGCAACGGCCAGAATATAGTTTACATTCGCCATGGTGATTCTTTTGGCAGGAGGAACATAGGGGAGCTAGAGGTCGCTTTCTTTTTCCTTGATCATCATTTGGATTGAAGGGTCTCTTCACACCTTTCTTCTGTTGCTGCGGTCTTCTGTTCGGATGTGGTTGCAACCTCTGCCCTAGCGTGGTTGTGGTTGAGTATCCTTGATGAACTTCCTTGGTGGTTCACGTTGTCCTTGTACTGTTAACTCAACTTCCTCCAATTCCAAAGCCTTAGTAGCCACTTCGGAATAAGGTATGTTATGGATCCCTACAGTCTTTACTCCTTGGAAGAAGCTCGGCTTCAGCCCATGGACAAACTGGTGGATCTTATTTTCCTCATCATCCACCAAACGGGGTGCAAACCTGGATAAGGCCTCAAACTTACAGATGTAGTCAACCACAGAACCGGTTTGGCGCAGCTACATGAACTCCATCTTTTTGCTGGCCCGAACAGCTCGGCTAAAATACTTGTCATAAAAGGTCGTCATGAACAACGCCCAAGTCATAGTTTCCGCATTCATAGTTCTCTGAATTGAGTCCCACCAATGCCTTGCACTCAATGCAAGGTGAAAAACAGCACAAGTGACCTTGTCCCCTTCATCAACCTTGGCATACTTGAACATGTCCTCAATTGTCCGAATCCACTCCTCAGTATAAATAGGATCCGAAACTTGACCATTGAATACTAGAGGTCGAAGGCGGTGAAAACGCTCGCTCCCATTGTCGTGAGTCGTATTTGAGCAAGAATTCCCTTGCTCATCTCTAGCAGTCACCCACTGCTCAATTTGGCGGGACTGGCGAATAACCAACTCGGTTAACTGAGCGATGGTGTTACTATCCTCATTGCTCTCCCTTTGTTGACCTCTTACCATTTTGAGATTCCTAATCATAAACACATCTTAACGTAATGACATTACTAAAATCGTAAATACTTACAGTTGCTGGAGTGTACTCAGGTGGCAGTCAATGCTGCAAGGCAGTCTGCAGAATCAATTTTAGAACCCGGTTTCGCTTTGATACCATAATTGTAGTGCCCCGAGTCTTCCAGACCCGGTTTTACTACCCAAAACATTGAATTGACTGAACTAAGAGAAATTATGGAAAATTTTAAATTTTCTCTCAGTGATGATAATTCTTATCTTTAATCCTCGACTTTACAGCGGAAAACTCAATAAGTAGACAACGTTCATAATTAGACAAAACGTTAAGACATTTGGCCGAGGGAATTGGAAACTCAAGGACATCTACCGATCGTAAAACGACAAAGCATGGTGCACGCTTCTACCAATTGACACATGCAACCCACGTGATTCATTAAACTTCATCCGATCACAAAACGACAAGACTTAATATCGGCTTCTATCAATTGACACATGCACATCACGTGACTCATTAAACTTCATTCAATCACAAAACGACAAGACTTAATATCGGCTTCTACCGATTGACACATGCACATCACGTGACTCATTAAACTTCATCCGATCACAAAACGACAAGACTTAATATCGGCTTCTACCGATTGACACATGCACATCACGTGACTCATAAAACTTCATCCGATGGAAAATATCATCCGATAAAAGACATCATCCGATAGAAGACATCATCTGATGGAAGACACATCCAATAGAAGACATCATCCGATGGAAGACATCATCTGATGGAAGTCATCATCTGATGGAAGACATCATCCGATAGAAGACATCATCTGATAGAAGACATCATCCGATGGAAGACATCATCTGAAGGAAGTCATCATCCGATGGAAGACATCATCCGATAGACAGGAAACTTTCAGACTTTCACAAACTTCAACATGACAGAATAAACTAACACAAAGTTGGACCATAATCTCATCTAGAATACGTGTAGCAAGAAACTCTAAGAAAACAGATCATTCTATCATTTCATGATCATTCTCAAACTCAGAAGTTAATCAGTAAGGTTCCAGTATCCATTGTTTTAAGAAAGCATCCTACATAGACCTCAATATATTCATAACCTTACTAATATGATAAAAGTGGTAACCAGGAGTTGAAATCGCCTTTCCAGCCACTCACTGACAGCCTGATTTCCTTCCAGCCACCAGCCTTAAACATCCTCATTAGACTTGAAATCCTCACCTGGTAATTCTTCACCTACATCATAAGGTTTAAACTATAAGCCTAATGCTTAGTAAGGAGTGCAATGCTAACATGTATGCATGAATGCACAAATTAAAGGAAACACATGTTCATGATCTTTTCGCGTTCTTGTTCTTGTTCATGTTCATCGTTTTCATCATGTGGATTAAGGGAGGATTTGTGCTGAAAAGGGGGTTGACAGTGAGAGTGTACATAGTCCCTTGCGGGTCGTATTCATGGTCCTTTTGGATAGTGACATACGCCAAACCACCCCCAACCCTCTCTTAAACCTTGTTGCATATGTTTCATGTTCATATCTTGTTCATGGGAGAAATCATGCACTTAAAACATTTTCATATGCTTGAGAAATATTCATGATGAATGAGCATGAGTAATCTTAGTTCATCAGACTACTGAACAAGCCATTCATTCATCAAAGAATCATAACATGAACTCGAGTACCGAAGACAACCAGACGTTAGCACAGGTACTTTTAACATCATAAACAACTTCTACCTAGTACCCTTGTGATGTAGGGCCCTAATGGCCGGAAGTCTTACACACTCACTTACCTGGTTTCCTTAGCAACTTAAGCACTTCTCTTCAAACTTCTTCACCTAGAAACATTTCACATTACAGTGTTAAATCAAAATCTTAACTAAAAGTCATCCTAGTATCTAACATAAATATTTCTAAATTTTCCTAGTTGAGCACCTAGTGTGTACAGATTAAACTTCTAGAACCTAAATAACCGGATTAAGTCTAACAACTAAACACGGTCTGTTATCTTAATGTCCAGAATCAAATCAGAAATGCCATTACTAAACACAGATCATGATTGTCACTACCATTACTCTGTTAGATAAGAATCCGAAACCCCAAGTTCTAGCTGAAGACAGAGTTCTAAGTAACTACATTGTCTAAGTCTTACCTAGAGCGTGGATTGTCGAAGTGGAGGCTGAAGAACTGTCGCTGGCGAAGGAATAGCTGGCAGAGAGGGAGCTCTGGAAGGAAGGGAATCGTCGAGAGATGAAATGTCGGCTACAACGAGATTTTAATGAGGTTTAAGAATTCCCATAACCTATTTATACCAATTAAAATCCACCTTAATTACAAACTTGCCACCCAACCTAGTTTCACTCAACTTGTAATAAATAAGTCTTGGCATTAAATTTAAAATCATAAAGGTCAATAAAATGGTGACAATTAAAATGGTTAAGAAAATCACCTGGCCGAAATTGTCGGGTGTTACACAGTATGCAGGGAAATGTTTCAATTGTTTGGAACCTGGTCATGTTGCCCGTGCTTGTTCATAGCCTCGAGTCACTAGATGTTTCAAATGGAACGAGCTTGGTCATCTAGCAAAGGACTGTCCTGTAGTTTAGAAGGGACCAGTCAAAGCTACACCCAGAATCTTCGCCATGATAGAGCCAGAGGGTGAGATCGTTCAGCTGTGATCTCAGGTACTGTATTTGTTAATTTCGTGCCAGCATTTACGTTGATAGATTCAGGAGCATCACACTCTTTTGTAGCAACAACTTTTTTGGTAAAATTGAACCTAGAAGTGAAGCCTGTGGGGTGCATGTTTGATGTAAAGTTACCGTCTGGCGAGTGTTTACATTCTGATCAAGTGGTGCAAGATGGTCTGATATTGGTTGGAAGGAAGCAATTGCCAGCTACCTTGATTGTGATGGGAATAACCGGGTATGATGTGATACTCGGTATGGATTGGTTGTTCCGACACCATGCAACGATTGACTGCAAAGTAGGAACTATTAATTTCCATCCTCTGAATGGTGAGAAGCTTTCATTGTAGTCTTTGAGAGCAGTAAAGAAGCTTTCTGTGATGGCGCCCTTGGATGCTCGAAAGTCATTGACGGGTGAGTTCATTTGTTTCATGGCAACTATAATTTATTCCCAGTTTCAAGTAGAGGTTAAACCGAAGATATCTCTGGTTCGTGAGTTTCCTGAGGCATTCTTGGATGATTTGCCTGGTCTACCACCGGACCGGGAAATCGAGTTTGTAATTGATACTTATCCTAGTGCGGAGCTGGTGTCGAAGAATCCTTACAGATTGGCTCTGCCTGAGTTGAAGGAACTAAAGAAGCAACTGGAAGAGTTTGTGGATAAGGGGTTTATACGCCCAAGTTCCTCGCCGTGAGGAGCGCCCGTTTTGTTTGTAAAGAAGAAGGATGGGTCGCTTCAGATGTGCATTGACTACCGGGAGTTGAACAAGCTGACCATTAAGAACAAGTATCCTTTGTCGAGGATTGATGATTTGTTCGATCAACTTTAAGGAGCTCGGATTTTCTTTAAGATTGATTTGAGATCGGGGTATTACCAGTTGAAGTTCAGATCACACGATATCCCGAAGACAACTTTCCAGACAAGATACAGGCATTATGAGTTTTTGGTTATGTCGTTTGGACTGACGAATGCTCCAACTGCGTTCATGAATATGATGAACTGGGTATTTCATGAATATCATGATAAATTTGTGATTGCGTTTATCGACGATATTCTAGTATATTCCCGTGATGAAGATGAGCATAATGAGCATCTGATTATTGTATTGGAGACTTTGAAGCGGTATCAGCTGTATGCAAAGTTTTCGAAATGCGAGTTTTGGTTGGATAAGGTGCATTTTCTTGGACATGTCATATCTAGTGGAGGAATATCAGTGGATCCAGCCAAGATTCAGTCGATTCAAGAATGGCCTCAGCTGACAAATGTTAGTGAGATTAGAAGTTTTCTGGGATTGGCCGGCTATTACAGGAAATTTATTGAGGGCTTTTTGAAGATAGCAGCATCCTTGACTGGTTTGACAAGAAAAAATGTGAAGTATGATTGGTCCGAAGAATATGAGCTGAGCTTTCAGATGTTGAAGTAGAAGTTAACTACAACTCCAGTGTTGACATTGCGATGCCTCTCGGACTGGATTGGGTTGTGTGCTGATGTAGAATGATAAGGTAATTGCCTATTCTTCCAGGCAATTGAAGTTGTATGAGAAAAATTATCCAACTCATGATTTGAAGTTAGAAGCAGTGGTCTTTTCTTTGAAGATCTGGAGGCATTATCTGTATGGTCAGCAGTGTGAGGTATATTCAGATCACTTAAGTCTGAAGTATATCTTCACTCAAAAGGAGCTGAATATGAGGCAGCGGCGGTGGTTAGAGTTTGTGAAGGACTATGATTTGGAGATCAAATACCACCCCGGTAAGGCCAATGTGGTGGCAGATGCATTAAGCCGTGGAGAAAATAAATAAAAAAAGAAAAAACTACGGAGTTGTGTTGGATTGGCACAATAGAGATAATGAACATAAATAGAAAAAAAAAGTGTAGGCGGACCTGGTTTCAGATATAACTGCGGTATTATCAGCTTTGTCTCTGAAGCTTACTATTTTGGAGAAGATTAGAGAGGCTCAGCAGGATGATTCCGAGTGCAATAAGTTCAAGCTGAGTATGGTGTCAGATGACAGGACTAAGTTCAGGTACTCAGAAGAGGGAATTTTGAAGTTTCGTAATCGGTGGTATGTTTCGAACAGTGAGCAGCTTCGGAAGGAGATTTTAGCTGAAGCTCATTCTTCAAGGTTTTCTGTTCATCCTAGTAGTACTAAGATGTACAGAGACCTCAAACAGCATTATTGGTGGCCTAGCATGAAGAGGTCGGTAGCGGAGTATGTGGAGACATGCTTGGTGTGTCAGCAGGTAAAAGTAGAACATCAGAGACCTGCTGGAAAATTACAGCCATTACCGATTCCTGAGTGGAAGTGGGACCAAATTTCGATGGATTTTGTTGTTGGATTGCCTAGGACGACGAGAGGATTTTGATGGTATATGGGTGATTGTGGATCGCTTAATCAAATCATCCCATTTTCTGTCGGTAAAGATGACTTATAATATGGATCAGTTTGCTGAGCTGTACATCCAGGAAATTTTGAGGTTGCACGGTGTACCGACTTCGATAGTATCGGATAGGGACCTGGGGTTCACATCAAAGTTTTAGAAAAGTTTGCATAAGGCAATGGGGACTCGGTTGAACTTCAGTACCGTATTTCATCCTCAGACGGACGGACAATCTGAGTAGACTATTCAGATTCTTGAGGATATGCTTCGAGCTTGTGCGCTAGAGTTTCAGGATTCTTGGAGTAGGTACTTGCTTTTGGTGGAGTTCTCATATAATTACAGTTATCAGAACACTATTCGTATGGCTCCATACAAGGCTCTATACGGGAGGAAATGCAGATCGCCACTTTACTGAGACAAAATCGGAGAAGTCAGCTTGATTGGACCAGAGATTGTGCAACAGACTACAGATAAGATCAAATTTATTCGGCAGCGCAATTTTTATAGCTCAAAGTCGGTAGAAGAGCTATGCTGATGGTACGAGGCGAGAGCTGGAATTTGAAGTGGAAGACGAGGTTTTCTTGAAGACTTCACCATTTAAGGGTGTAATGAGATTCAAAAAAATTGGCAAGTTGAATCCGAGGTATGTTGGACCATTCCTGATCACGAAGAGAATTGGAAGGAAGGCATATAAGTTAGAGCTGCCAGCTTCGAAGGAAGGAGTGCACAATGTGTTCCATGTTTCGATGTTGAGAAAGTGCCTAAGAGATCCATCACACGTCGTGGCGCAGCAGGACATTGAGGTGCAGCCTATGCTATCATACGAGGAGAAACCAGTGGAGATTTTGGACTATGCAGTGAAGACGTTGCGCAATAAAGATATTTCACTGGTGAAGGTGCTGTGGCGTAACCACAACGTTGAAGAGGCGACGTGGGAAAGGTAGCAAGATATGATGGAGCGCTATCCTTAGCTCTTCAGGTACGCAAATTTTGAGGACAAAATTTTTGTAAGGAGGGTGGATTATAACACTCAGAAATTTTCTATAACGTGCGTAGCCCTAGTTAGGGTATGTTATGAGAGTTTAATTTTATACAAGGGTTATACAATTAGAGAGTGAAATTGGAAGAGAAATTTGAGAGTAAACCCTAGAGTTTAGTGGTTAGAAATAGTGTTGAGTAGAATTAATGTAAATGGAATAAAAGTAAAGAAGAGGTGTTTGAAGAGAAGAGTTTCACGTTGAGTTATGGATTGTATGCATGGGTGAGGGTTAATTTGGAAATAACAACTTTTTAGTGGAGAATTTTAAAGGAGGAAAATTATGTTTTATAAAAAGTGGTAAAGGGGAGGTGAAAAGTCAAATTTTGGTCTCCTTTCTTCTTCTCTTCCACGATTGCCCTAAGCCCTCCATTGCCCCTGATTGAGTTCTCGTACAACAACAGCTTCCAGGCTACCATTGGTATGGCACCGTACGAGGCTTTGTATGGTCGGAAGTGTAGGTCTCCGTTATATTGGGACGAGGTTGGCGAGGCCAGCATCGTTGGTCGAGAGATTCTACAGCAGACGGTAGAGCAGATTGCCATTATCAGACAGCGTATCGAGGTAGCTCAGAGCCGACAGAAGAGCTATGCTGACACTAGACGGAGAGAGCTAGAGTTCGAGGAAGGTGATGAGGTGTACCTCAAGGTTTCCCCGTTCAAGGGCATTGCGAGGTTTGGAAGGAGGGGTAAGTTAAACCCTCGTTATGTGGGGCCCTTTCCCATTCTGAAGAGGATCGGGAAGGTGGCGTATCGACTACAGCTTCCAGCTTCTATGGAGAGTATCCACGATGTATTCCACGTATCTATGCTTCGGAGATGTTTACGTGATCCATCGCATATTGTGGAGGCTACAGAGATCGAGGTACAGCCTACCTTGAGCTATGAGGTGAGGCCGGTACGTATTTTGGAGTATTCCACCAAAGTCTTACGCAACAAAGAAGTTCCACTGGTCAAAGTCCTATGGCGGAACCACGAGGTGGAAGGGGCCACGTGGGAGCGACAGCAGGATATGATGACTAAGTATCCTGATTTGTTTGCATGAGTTAATTTTGTGGACAAAATTCTGAATAAGGAGGGTAGAATGTAATACCCGGCTTGTACGGGTTTTTGAATATATTATGTTATATTATTATTTCATTATTTAATGGCATTTTTGGTAAATATGTCAAATCAGGTCCGTTTTACAAAAAGAAAGCGTCATTACGATTCTAACGAATAATAAGAATTTTAAGGAATTTACGGGAATTTTAAGAGATCAAACACTATATTCCGAGTAAATACACTTTTCGTAACGTAAAAGACGTTCTCGTAAAATAGTAAACGAGGTCCAAATTGCGAACGGACAGTTTTATTAAATCCCAGATAATAAGCTGGACGTATTAGTGAAGTATGGAGATTGGGTGAAACCGAATGGCTAGACGATTAACGAACCGAAAGACGGAATCAATATAAAAATCAAAGAAGGGCAAAACGGTAATTTGTAAAATCAATTTTATAAAATAACACAAATCCTCTTTTCTCTTCACTCTTTCTTCTTCTCTTCCTGGCGTTCATGAACAGAGAGCAAACCCTCTCTCGGCCGCCGACGATTCCAACAGTTCCGACCTCCATTTCTCTTCCGTTTCTCCTCCGTTCTTCGTCATTTCTTCTCCTCTCGCTACCCTCGGTAAGTAGCTTCGGTCTTTGAGCGTTAAATTCCAAGTTTTAGGTCGATTTAACGTTAGGGTTTCGATTAGGGTTTCGATAAAAATGTCGAATTAGGGCTCGTAATTAATAGGTTAGCCGTGATTAAGTATGTATTGAACGTATTTGACGTTATTGGACGAAGAAAAATCAATTTGTGAAAAAGTTAAAAATTGGTAAATTTCCGGGTTTTTGAGAAAAATCGTTAATTGAGATTTCGGATTATCGAGCCTTAATTGACGTTCTAAATGCTTTAATTAGCTAAGTTGGAATTTAGGAAATTCATTAGTTGAGGATTTTATAATTTGAACGTTTATAATTCAAATTGGTTTTAACGGTGGATATCGTGTTTTCCTCAGACACACGACTCCAGTGGACGAAGCTTGAGATCCAGCGCGCTCAAGGTAAGTTCTCGTGACTTGCTTGACCGAAAGGTCTACACCATACCTCGTCGTCGTATCAAGGATCCTTGAGGGTTCCTTATTTTACGTTGTTTAGGTTGGGTAGTTAGGTTAGTTGTTTATAGGTTATGTTGTATTGTCTTGTTGATATGTATGCTGTTTGTTTACTTTCCGCTGATTAACTGTTCATGCATCACGTATTTCAAATGTCATAGAAAATGGATTTTCGCACGTGTTTTAAGGAAAGAAATGAACCTCTGTAATTAATGTACGTAATCTGTATCTGTATCTGTATCTGGTTACGCGAGGTGGGGCTCAGGCATGGCTGTAGGGTTGTGAGCATGTACCCCCCTCCTCTAGGTGGAAAGTGGTAGTTCGACCGCGGAATGTATCCTTTCCATTTAGAGGGCTGATATCTCGGTAACAATCTGTTTGTGACGTAATGAAAAGAATGAAAATGTATCTGAATATGAATCTGTAATCTGCACGTTTTATGAATGGCATACGCACGCATGCATCTGCATTTACGTAGCTTACTGAGATTCCAATATCTCATATGTGTCTGTATGGTGTAGGTGACGTTCTAGGTTACGTTGACCCAGGTGAGGATGATATTCCCCCTCCTGACGTAGGAGCAGCTGATGGATGATGGCCGTGGGAGTGCGCTGAGCAGTCGAGGCGCGTTTTGACCCGTGGGGATGTATGTATGGACTCTGGGGTTATTTTGGGATGTTTTGATCTGATAATTGTATAGAATATTTAGGTTGTTTGGATCTGGATAGGAGTTAGATAACGTTTTGGTAAATGTATGTAAAACGTCTTTGTTTAAACTGTTTTGATAAACGTTATGAAATGTTTTGGTTTAAATGTCTAAGTTAAATGAAAATGTTTTGAAATGTTGGTTGTAGGTTGTTACGGATAGCTCGGTTTTTAGAGCTATCCACGCAGTCGGATTTCGCAAAGTCTGACTCGAGTCGATTGAATTTAGAATACGTTTTAGTTTAATTGATTTGATTTAGGTGGTAAGTTATGGCAATTGTTGGCGGGAAGAAGTGTAAGTTTTGCTCTCTGGAAATCGGATTCCAGAGAGCAAATCGTTGAAGTGTAAGCACGAAAGAATGGTTAAGTGTAGAAGTGCTGGAGTATTTGAAGGAGGATCGCTGCATAGCATGCAGCGATCGATTTCTGCTTTTCAGCAGAAATCGATCGCTTGCATGCAAGCAAGCATGCAGCGATCGATTTCTGCTGAAAAGCAGAAATCGATCGCTTGCTGCATGCAAGCATGCAGCGATCGATCTCTGTATTTTACAGAAATCGATCGCTGCCTCCTTTTGGCAGCCCAATTCCGATTCTGCCCCTCCTTTAGTTTTTATTAAATATTTAAATGTTTTGAAGTTTTATTAAATAGTTTTAGTTTATGTTTTAAATGATTTACCAAACGAATTTCGATTTCGATTCCGGTTTCGGTTTCGATTTCAATTTCTGTTAAACATTAGGTTTAAAGTTTATAAAATGTAAAGTAAAATGAAAAATTTATACGGGATAAATGGGTACAGTATTAGGGGTGTTACAACACTTCTCACTCTTAGTTGTTCTACTTCTCCCCTTTTATTTCCTAAATCTGTGGCAATACTCCACACACACACACACCGAGCACTCTTGTTCATTTTTGGGTATACACGACCTTTCTCTAAGGGACCCCATGTCATTCTAGGTAAATTGCAAACCCTTCACTCTCCATTGTTGGTTTTCTCTCACGCCTAGCAACCTCCATTTGAAGATTTAAGGTAAGGTTTATATTAGGCTTTAGTTTTTTCATGTAAAATACATGCTTTGGTGAAATTGTGAAGAGTTTTTAGGAATGGGTGTTGAACCTCCGAAAATTTAGAGTTAGGGCTGAATTTTCTTCCTTCTTTTTGATGTTCTAACTTAGTTTAAGAGTATGGAAAGGTTTTAGATAAATTAGAATGGAAATCTATGCATGATAGAAGAAGAATTTTGAAATTGGTTTGAGACTAGTGAAAAACAGAGCAGTTTCTGTTCTTGAGGTATTCGGCCTAGTTACTTGTTTTCTTTTGATAAATGGATGTTCCATGTTAAAATAGACATAAAGTGGTTTCTAAAACATGTTCAATCATTGAAAATGGATAAAAATTGAGAAAGTTATGGCCATTTGAAGTTGGATGAAAAATCTGTTTCAAAACTGAGGAGAGTTTATGTGCTGGCAGTTCGGTTTTGGCCAATTCTGTTTTGATTCTGATTGTTATGACTTAAATGGATAGTCCCATATGAAATTAGATATTATAAGGTTTACGAAACATCTTGGATCATTTAAAATGGTTATGAATCGAGTGAGTTATAGCTGATTGAAGTTTAGTCAAATTGTATGTAATTTTGAGATTTTGGGTTGATGCTTGAAGTTTATATTATGAACTTGTATTTATTGTTAGGTTGTCTGAATTGACGAGATTAAGGCATTTGGACTCCGAGCATGTTCTGCTAAGGACACGAGATAAAGTCTTCCTGATTTCTTGGTAGATTTGGCCTACACAATAAGAGAAATACATTAAATTAAAGTATTGATGAATTGTATGTATAGTGTAGTTAAGGGGGGGGGGGGGGGGGGGGGGGGGGGGGGGGGGGTAGTTAGTTGGGTAGCTTTAGAATGCTTTTCTATTATTCTTGGTTGATAGTCTAGTTATGTTATTGTATTGTACTTTGTTCATGCATCATGGTTTTAAGAGTTCATGAAAAAAAATGGAATTATGCATTGATTTCATGAAAAGAATTGTAAGTATGAAAGTATCATGTGAACAACTCACATGTGGTAAACCGAGGAGAGGTTCGGACATGGCGTTATGGTGGTGAGCATGTTTTCCTCCTTTTAAATGAAAAAAGGCTATCTAACCGCCAGATGTCCCCTTTCTATCTGTCGAGTGAATACCCCGGAGACAAAGACTGTCATGAAATGAATGAATGAATGAATGAATGAATGAATGAATGAATGAATGAATGAATGAATGAATGAATGAATGAATGAATGAATGAATGAATGAATGAATGAATGAATGAATGAATGAATGAATGAATGAATGAATGAATGAATGAATGAATGAATGAATGAATGAATGAATGAATGAATGAATGAATGAATGAATGAATGAATGAATGAATGAATGAATGAATGAATGAATGAATGAATGAATGAATGAATGAATGAATGAATGAATGAATGAATGAATGAATGAATGAATGAATGAATGAATGAATGAATGAATGAATGAATGAATGAATGAATGAATGAATGAATGAATGAATGAATGAATGAATGAATGAATGAATGAATGAATGAATGAATGAATGAATGAATGAATGAATGAATGAATGAATGAATGAATGAATGAATGAATGAATGAATGAATGAATGAATGAATGAATGAATGAATGAATGAATGAATGAATGAATGAATGAATGAATGAATGAATGAATGAAATGAGTTTTATAAAAACTGCATAAGCACGTCATGCATTTACATTTATGTTAACTTACTGAGTTTTATCTCATAGACGTCTCTATGGTCTAGATGAACTCGAAGAAGGTGAGGAAAATGTTTCCCAGCAGGATGAACGTACGGACTGAAGAAGGATGCCCGTGGGAGTGTCCTGTGTTGTCTGAGCGATTTTGACCCGTGGGTAGGTACAAATGTTTTAAGTAGGCATGATTTATGTATAGGTGTCTCGGGGCATGTACAAGTGTTTTGACTAAGTATAGACATTTTGAACACATTATTAGGTGTATAGGTTAGATAGGAAAACTTGTAATGTATTTTGAATGATGTTAAATATTTCTATGATTATGAAATTAATGGATGGTTGTTGAATAGGTAAAATTTTGGTTAGAGGTAAAATTAGGATTCTGATGTCCATTTTTATAAAGAAAAGGTGAATCTTGATGTTAAGGAGGAAAGCGAGTGAATTGATATTAAGTATGGAAATTTGGTTAAGTATGGCGGAAATTGGAGATGATGAACGTGTACAAAAATGAAAATTTGCATTTGGAGTGTCGACCAATGCTTGCAGGGTCAACTTATTGGTTAAAGTGTTGACCTGTAGGCTAAGGCGTCGACCGATTTAATAGGGAATCGATTCCAGAGAGAATGGGGTGTCGACCTGAACCTTCAGGTGTCGACCCTTTTAGGTAAGTGTCAACCCTTCTTGGTAGGTATCGACCCCACAGTTTAAATTGATGAAAACTGAGAGGAACTAAGTGTCGACCGGGTTTCAATGGTATTGCAACCCGAGGCGAATTAGGTGTCGACCTCGAATCAAGTGTCGATCAGTTACTATACAAACTAAAAACATAGGCAATTTACACTTGATGAAGTCGACCGATGGTTATAGGTTTTGACCGAAACCCTATCCTACCGTTTTTAGCACTTGCAATTAAGTTTAGTTTTATACGAGATTTTCACATCCAGATTGTCTTCTGCTGAAAGAGGTTAATTGTCCTAAACGACTACGATTAAAGAAACGTTTTAAATTTTTCGGGATTTTAGGAATAGTGACTAGGGAAATCACGGGTCGTTACATTATGGTATTAGAGCACCCAAGTTTTAAAATCAGTTCTGTAGACTATATGACAGCACAAGCCACTACACGAACATGCTTTCTCAACTGTAGGTACATTTATAAGATTTCATCAATTTCTTAGAATTATTTGTTTTTGAATTTTATAGGAATAGCAAAATGGTCCAAGGTAGAAACGTTAGGGACGAAGCCATAGATAGGCTGACAGACTTGCTCAACAGATCGAGAGATTAATAAACCAAGAGGGTCTTAGAAACCAAGAGTTGCTTGTTCCTAATAATCACAGCATGGAAGATTTCAAAAACTACGACCCCCACTATAATGGTCAATCTTCGGATCCCACTGTTGCTGAGGAGTGGATTCAACCTATGGAAAACATGCTAACCTATGCAAAGATTGAGAACGGAGAAAAAGTCATGTGTGCTACATTTCACTTCGCATTAGATGCTTGATTTTGGTGGGACTCCATCAAAGCAACTACCGACGTAGCAACGATAACTTGGGAACGGTACAAAACTATGTTCTATGATAAATATTTTGGTCGTACAATACGAGCGGCTAAATTGATGGAGTTTACACAGCTACGACAGACAGGTTTGGTTGTCGAGTATGTTCAAAGGTTTGAAGCACTGTCTTGATTTGCACTACGCTTGGTGAGTGAGAACGAGGACAAAGTGCACTAATTTATGCAAGGGTGAAGCCAGAAATCTGAAAGAGTGTTATCATATTAGGAACCGTGTATGTTCCTTATGCAGATATCGTAGCTAGAACTCTGGAATTCGAAGCTGCAGAACAAACCTGTGTCAAACCGAGAGAGCCTACCAGGGGATTTTTTCATGAGATTCAGCCTTAATCTCAAAACAAGGGCTGGCAACCGAGAGGACAACAACAACTTCAACAACGAAAGGTAAAGAGGCTATATGATGGAAAGGGTGATCAGGGGAAAGGAAAACAAGTCCAAGGATATACTCTGTAGCCTGCATGTCCAAAGTTCCAGAAGGCTCATTTTGGTGCTTGTAGACTGGGTATGGACAAGTGTTTTAGATGCTGGGAGGCAAGCCACTATGCTCAAAATTGCCCAAGGACAACTACTGATCAGAAGAGAGTTACACCGAGGATATTCACTTTCATCGATTCTGGTGACGTCGATGATGATGCCAAACCTTCTGTTATTACAGGTACCGTCTTGATTACTTGCATATTAGTCTTTTCATTGATAGACACAGGTGCTACACATTCTTTTGTTTCGACTGGTTGTGTAGCTAGATTGAAATTAGTGCCAGAGTTGGCAGATTTTATATAGCGTAATGCTACCTTCGGGTGAATGTATGCAGTCAGATCGAATATTCAAAGGCAATGTTATTTTCGTAGGGAATAATATCCTTTTGCCCGTCTGATAGTTATGTGCATAAAGCGATATGATCTTATTCTGGGAATGGACTGGCTATCCCACCATTATACTACTATTGACTGTAGATCTGGGGTAGTATCTTTCCAGCCTCCAAATAAGGAAAAGTCTTCTTTTCAGGCGATGAATAGGACAAGTGGACTACCTACCTCCTATTCTATGATGGTCAAAGAGCAGTTTAAAGATAAATGCTCAATTTACTTGGCAACAGTGATTGATACTCAATTATTCAATGAGGTAAAACCAACTGACATTTCAATTGTTCGAGAATTTATGGGGATTTTTCTCGATGATCTCCCGGGATTACCGCCGGACCGAGAAATGGAATTCATAATTGAGGTATATCCAGGGTTTGAACCAATGTCAAAGAATCCGTATAGATTGGCGCCTACCAAACTTAAGGAATTGAAATCTCAGTTAGAAGAATTGTTGGACAAGGGATTCATCCGACCTAGTTTTTCTCCATGAGGAGCGCCAGTTTTTTTGTCAAAAAGAAGGATGGAACTCTCAGAATATGTATCGACTACAGGGAGTTGAACAAGTTGACAGTAAAAAACAAATATCTGTTGCCACAGATAGACGACTTATTTGATCAACTGCAGGGTGCCCGAGTATTTTCAAGGATCAACTTACGCTCGGGCTATTATCAGTTGAGAGTCAAAAGGGAAGATATTAAAAAGACGGCATTTCGTATGAGGTATGGGCATTATGAGTTTCTAGTAATGTCTTTTGGACTTACAAATCCCTCTGCAGCCTTCATGGACCTGATGAATCTGCTGTTTAAGGAGTATTTAGACAAGTTTGTCATCGTCTTCATTGATGACATCTTGGTCTATTCAAGAACGAAGGAGGAACATGAGGAGCAATTGAGAATTGTTTTGAAAATTCTGAAGCAACATCAACTGTACCCAAAATTTTCCAAATGTGAATTTTGGCTGGACATGATCAATTTTTTTGGCCATGTTATATCTCAAGAAGGAATTTATGTAGATCCAACCAAGATTTAGGTTGTTAGAGAATGGCCGCAGCCCAAAAATGTACGAGAAATATGTGGATTTATAGGATTGGCCGGATATTATCAAAAGTTCATAGAGAGATTTTTGATAATTGCAATTCCTTTGTCACGTTTGACGAGGAAGAACGTGAGATTTGTATGGTCAACTAAGTGTGATAAGAGTTTTCAAGAGCTGAAACAAAAATTAACTACAGCTCAAGTTTTAACACTGCCAGTTGAAGGTGACAAATTCAGTATCTAATGTGATGCATCTAAGATTGGACTTTGATGTGTACTTATGCAAGAGGGAAGAGTTATTGCCTATGCTTCACGACAGTTAAAGATGTATGAGCAGAACTATCTGACCCATGACCTTGAATTGGCAGCGGTTGTCTTCGCGTTGAAGATGTGGAGGCATTATTTATATGGTCAACAATGCGAGGTATTCTCTGATAATAAAAGCCTCAAGTATTTGTTTACGCAGAAGGAGTTGAATATGCGACAAAGAAGGTGGTTAGAATTGGTCAAGGATTACGATTTCAAGATCAAATACCACCTAGAAAAGGCAAATAAGGTTGCAGATGCTTAAGTAGAATGCCTATGACGAGTCATCCGTCACTTTCAACAATGTGAGTAACGCTGAAATCAGAGATTTTGAAGTTCAATGTGGAAATTGTTGCTGACTTGTCCACTATGCTTGCAAATATTTCACTAAAGCCAACAATATTGGACAAAATCTGAGAAGCTCAACAGAAAGATTTGGATTGTGAGAGGTACAGATTGAGTATAACATCCGAGAATTCTTCTGATTTCAATCAGTCGGATGATGGTATATTGAAATTTAGGCATAGATGGTACGTGCCTAATGAGGAGCAATTGAAGAAAGAAATTTTAACTAAAGTGCACTCCTCGGCTTACTCTGTGCATCTAGGAAGTACAAAGATGTATAGAGACTTAAGACAACATTTTTGGAGGCCTAATATGAAAAGAGAGGTTGCTAAACATGTAGAGACTTGTTTAATCTATCAGCAGGTCAAAGAAGAGCACCAGTGGTCAGCTGGAACCTTGCAACCACTATCAATTCTATAGTGGAAATGGGAACAAATTTCTATGGATTTTATAGTTGGACTCCCGAGAACGACGAAAGGACACGATGGAATCTGGGTTATAGTGGACCGTTTAACAAAATCAACCCATTTTTTACCAGTCAAGATGACGAATTCCATGGATCAGCTTGCAGAGCTTTATGTTCAGGAAATTGTCAGACAGCATGGGGTTTCTGTTTCCATTGTTTCTGGCAGAGATCCGAGGTTCACTTCTAAATTCTGGAAAAGTCTACATAAAGCTATGAGAACTCAACTGAATTTCAGCACAGCTTTTCATCCTCAAACCGATGAACAGACAGAAAGAATGAATCAAATTCTGGAGGATATGCTTAGAGCCTGTGTGTTAGAATTTAAAGGTTCATGGAGTAAATATTTACCACTGATCGAGTTCTCCTACAACAATAGCTTTCAAACTACAATCGGTATGGCTCCGTATAAAGCGCTATATGGATGGAAATGCAGATCTCTGCTGTATTGGGATAAAGTTGGTGAAACTAGTTTAATTGGCCCAGATATTCTACAGAAAATTGCAAAAACGATCGCCATTATCAGACAGCGTATAGAAATAGCGCAAAGCTGTCAGAAAATCTACGTCGATAACAGACGAAGGGAATTGGAATTCAACGAGGGCGACGAGGTATTTCTGAAGATTTCTCCATTCAAGGGAGTTATGAGATTCGGGAGAAAAGGCAAATTAAGTCCTCGTTATGTGGAGCCCTTCCCCATTGTAAAGAGGATCAGAAAGACGGCATACAGGTTACAACTTCTGGCATCGATGGAAAGCATTCACAACATATTTCACGTATCCATGCTTAGAAAGTGGGTACATGATCCGTCTCATGTCGTGGAAACAAGAGAAATCGAGGTACACCCGATGCTGACATATGTGGAAAAGCTAGTGAGGATTCTGGAGTCTTCTATCAAGGTGCTACGCAACAAAGAGATTCCACTAGTGAAGGTTTTATGGTGGAACCACAATGTAGAAGAAGCCACATGGGAGAGACAGCAGGATATGATGAATAGATATCCTAAACTTTTTGATTAATCAAATTTTAGGGACAAAATTTTGTTTAAGGAAGGTGAAATGTAACACCCAAAATTTTGTACATTTTGTCCCTAAAATATTGTGTACAAATACTCTATTAATGTGAAGTATATGTTGGACGAGATTTTTAAAGAACGAGTAAGTGACGAAAGTAACAAAAAGAGGTTTGAAACAATAAGAAGAGGAAAACGTTTGGGTGAAAATTTAATTAGGCAAAGATGGAGAGGGTAAAACCTATTAAAGGCAAAGTTAAACCTATTATCTCTTCCTCTCTCTCCTCCCTCTCTTCTTCTACGTAAATTGCAAACCATTCTCTCTCCATTGTTTGTTTTCTCTCACGCCTAGCAACCTCCATTTGAAGATTTAAGGTAAGGTTTATATTAGGCTTTAGTTTTTTCATGTAAAATACATGCTTTGGTGAAATTGTAAAGAGTTTTTAGGCATGGGTGTTGAACCTCCGAAAATTCAGAGTTAGGGCTGAATTTTCTTCCTTTTTTTTGATATTATAACTTAGTTTAAGAGTATGCAAAGGTTTTTGATGAATTAGAATGGAAATCTATGCATGATAGAAGAAGAATTTTGAAATGGATTTGAGACTAGTGAAAAACAGAGCAGTTTCTGTTCTTGAGGTATTCTGCCTAGTTACTTGTTTTCTTTTGATAAATGAATGGTTCCATGTTAAAATAGACATAAAGAGGTTTCTAAAACATGTTGAATCCTTGAAAATGGATAAAAATTGAGAACGTTATGGCCATTTGAAGTTGGATGAAAAATCTGTTTGAAAACCGATGAGAGTTTATGTGCTGGCAGTTCGGTTTTGGCCAATTATGTTTTGATTCTAATTGTTATGACTTAAATGGATAATGCAATATGAAATTAGATGTTAGAAGGTTTACGAAACATCTTGGATCATTTAAAATGGTTATGAATTGAGTGAATTATAGCCAATTGAAGTTTAGTCAAATTGTGTGTAATTTAGAGATTTTGGGTTGATGCTTGAAGTTTATATTGTGAACTTGTATTTATTGTTAGGTTGTTTGAATTGACGAGATTAAGGCATTTGAACTCCGAGCGTATTTTGCTAAGGACGCGAGATAAGTCTTCGTGATATCTTGGCCGATTTGACCTACATCATAAGAGAAATACATTAAATTGAAGTGTTGATGAATTGTATGTATAGTGTAGTTGGGGGGGGGGGGGGGGGGGGGTAGTTAGTTGGCTAGCTTTAGAATGTTTTTCTATTGTTCTTGGTTGATAGTGTAGTTATGTTATTATATTGTACATTGTTCATGTAACACCTGGATTTTTAGCTTTTTGGAATTTGCCGAATAATGGCATTTTCGTAAATATTTTGGAGTTAGTCCGTTTTACGAACGGGAAGTCTTATTAGAACTGTATGAGTAAAATGGAGTATTTGGGGAAATAAGAGAATTTTTAGAGATGTAACGCCGGTTTTACGAGATTTTAGTATTTCTCGTAATATAGGAGTATTTTACTAAATATAGCAAACTAAGCCCGTTTTACGAACGGAAAGTTTTAATAGAACACTTATGATTTATATGGATTTGAGGAGAAATAAAGAAATTTCAGAAATCCAAATCGATAATGTGACTCTCGGGTTTCCGTTTTTAACCTTATAGTGTTTAATTCATAAATATAGTAAATTAAGTCCATTTTACAAACGGGAAATTTCGTTAGAACCTTAGAAGTAAGTTGGAATGTTTGGTGAAATAAGGAAGTTTGGAGAAACAAAATCGATAGGTTAAATAACGAAATAAGTAATATTAAGTAAAAAAGGGCAAAATAGTAAATTTTATTATAAAAATTTAATAAAAAAAAAGCCCAACCACTTCTCCCATTCTGCATTTCACGAAGGAAGGGAGGAATCTCCAGAGAACCGAAGTTCTCTTCCCCTCTCGCCGTTTCTCTCAAACCGACGTCGATTCCCCCTCCGATCAACGCCGCTCCTTCACGTTTCCTTCCCCAATCGACGTGTTAGGTAAGATTCTATGCTTTTGAAAGGTTTATTTCTAGTTTTTAGGGTTTAAACGGTTAGAGTTCGTTTATGGTTTTTGCCGAAATAGTCGGGTTATGCTAAAAATCATTAGGGTTACCACATTTGAGGCTTTCGATGGAAGAATTAGAGTTTTTATTGAAGGTGGTGTGAGTTTGATGGATTTAGGTTAAAATTTGGAATTGGGAAACTTGAAAAACATCATTAATGGAGGTTTATGAATGTCGAGTGCGAATTGCTCGACGAAATGCCCGAGAGAAGTAAATTAGAATTTTAGGAAATTTCCTTAAGTTAAGAGTTTCGTTAGTTTTCGGAGTTCGATTGTTTAGGCCCGATTTTGACAAAGATTATTGTAAATTGGCTTAGGTGAACAAAACTCACGGACAGCACCCAGATTGTTAAGGACGTCAGGTAAGTTCTCGTAACTTACTGTGACCGATTGGCCTACACCATATGTCGAGTTTTGTTTGTTGAGGATTGTTGGTGCATTGGATATTTATATGTTTTGGGTTGGGTAGTTTAAGTTTAGTTTGTTTTATAAGAAATGCTTGTATGGTTTTGATGGTATCCGTGCTTTTTATATTCATGTTGCGTATTGAATTGTCATGCATCACGATTTATAAACGTCATGAAAACAGATTTACGCATGGATTTCATAAAAATGGAAAGGTAAAGAAAAGGCAAGTAAAGTATCATAGTAAACAATGCATGGTGGTTATCGAGGAGAGGTTTAGACCTGGTGTTCTGTGGTGAGCGGGTCTCCTTCCTTTCAGATGGTGTGGGCTATCTACCCGCTTGATGTGCCCTATCTATCTGACTGAGAAAGGTCCCGATAACCAAAAACTGACACGTACTTAAAAATAAAATGACATGGACGGCCTTCATGAAAAATTGCATATACATGTTCATGCATAGATATTTACGTAGAATTTACTGAGATTTATCTCATAGACGTCTTTATGGTGTAGGTGATCTTGAGCAACGTGAGGACGACGTCCCTCCGCCTGATGAGCCTGCAGTTTGAAGAAGGGTGCCCATGGGAGTGCACTGAGCAGTCGAGACGTTACCGACCCGTGGGAGCAATAGGTTAAGTTTTGTGGTTTTTGGGATTATTTTGGGCTGATGGGTGATAGAATAGAAAGAAATGTATAGAACTCATTTTAGGGTGCTTGGTGTTTGGATAGTGTAAAATTTGATGTTTTGATGAAATGGAATGGTGTTGATGCTTTGAGGTGAATTATGGATGATTTAGAGTTAAGATTGTCGTTTTAAGCCAAATGTGTTGTTATGGCTCGGTTGGGATGATTTTAGGTTGAAGATTTGAGTTATGGATGTGCATTAAGGTCAAAACGTTGATGGATATTTTGAGGATGTTTATTGAATTGTGTATTAGGTGAAAAAATGGAAGAAATTGGTTAAGGATGGAATTTGGCTCGGAGTGGTACGCTGGGCGCGCTGGGCACGCAAGCAGAGCTAGCAGGGCGCGCAGCTGGGCGCGCAGGGCACGCAAGCAGAGCCAGCAGGGCGCGTAGCCCTGCACTAGGCGATCGATCGGCACCCATGGCTGATCGATCGGCCAACAGTGCCAACGATCTGGTGAAAAACCAGAGAAGGTGCCGATCGATCAGTGCCCTCAGCCGATCGATCGGCCCTCGCAGCACGCTGGGCGCTGGCGCTGGGCACAGGGCGCTGGCACTGAGCGATGGCGGGTGGATGCGCGGTTAGTACACGGTGAGCGCGCGATAGTAGCGCGATGCGCGCGTGGCGTGCTCACAGGGCGCGCGTGCCGAACGCAGGGTGCGCCCAATGCATGCCAATTGACCTATTTAGGTGTCCGAAGCCTCTCTTGATGATTCTTGACCTTAGACGAGTCATTTTGGGTATGTTTTAAGTTAGACCATAAATGTCAATAGATACGGATTGTATGCCTGAGTCCGTTCTCTAACGATTAATGAATGAACGTACGGAAAGGAAAAGAAATGATAAATGAAAATGAAAGTGAAAAATTTTATGAGAACGGGCGAGGGTAATATGTATGCATGTCACAGCACAGGTCGTGGCAGCACCAATGTGGAGTCGAGGTCGTCACAGTTCATGCATCATGGTTTTAAGAGTTCATGCAAAAAAATGGAATTATGCATTGATTTCATGAATAGAATGGAAAGTATGAAAGTATCATGTAAACAACCCCCATGTGGTAAACCGGGGGGAGGTTTGAACCTCCCACATGGCGTTCCGGTGGTGAGCATGTTTTCCTCTTTTCAGATGGTAAGGGCTATCTAACTGCTAGATGTGTCCTTTCTATCTGCCTAGTGAATCCCCCAGAGCCAAAGACTGTCACGAAATGAATGAATGAATGAATAAACAAACGAGTTTTATAAAAACTACCTAAGCACGTCATGCATTTACATTTACGTTGACTTACTGAGTTTTATCTCATAGGCGTCTCTATGGTGTAGGTGAACTCGAAGAAGATGAGGAAAATGTTCCCCAAAAGAATGAATGTACGGATTGAAGAAGGATGCCTGTGGGAGTGTACTGTGTTGTCTGAGCGATTTTGACCCGTGGGTAGGTACAAGTGTTTTAAGTAGGCATGATTATGTATAGGTGTCTCGGGGCATGTACAAGTGTTTTGACTAAGTATAGACATTTTGAGCACATTATTAAGTGTATAGATTAGATAGGAAAACTTGTAATGTATTTCAAATGATGTTAAATATTTCTATGATTATGAAATTAATGGATGGTTGTTGAATAGGTAAAATTTTGGTTAGAGGTAAAAGTAGGATTATGATGTCTGTTTTTATATAAAAAAAAAAATGAATCTGGATGTTAAAGAGGAAAGGGAGTGAATTGATATTGAGTATGGAGAGTTGGTTAAGTATGGAGGAAATTGGAGATGATGAACGTGTAAAAAAATGGAAATTTGCCTTTGGAGTGTCGACCTGTGCTTGCAGGGGTCGACTTATTGGTTAAAGTGTCGACCTGTAGGCTATGATGTCGACCGATTTAAGAGGGAATATATTCCAGAGAGAATGGGGTGACGACCTGACCCTTCAGGTGTCACCCTCTTTAGGCAAGTGTCGACCACTCCTGGTAGGTGTCGACCCCACTGTTTAAATTGATGAAAACCGAGAGGAATCAAGTGTCGACCGAGATCTTTAAGTGTCGACAGTTACTATACAAACCAAAAACAGAGGCAATTTACGCTTGATGAAGTATCGACCGACGATTATAGGTGTCGATCGAAACCCTGTCCTACCATTTTTAGCACTTGCAATTAAGTTTAGTTTTCTACGAGATTTCCACACCCAGATTGTCTTCCGCTGAAAGAGGTTAATTGTCCTAAACGACTACGATTAAAGAAAATTTTTAAATTTTATAGGATTTTAGGAATAGTGACTAGGGAAATCACGGGACGTTACAAGAGCACTGCCCTATTATCAATTTTTTGTAACGTACGACAAAACATCTTCACGTTGCAGAATATGTGTAGGGATAGTCTCGTAATGTTCTGACATCGAAATTTTCCAAGGTATCAAGAGGACTCATCCTCTAGTATATATATCGCATTAATATGAGATACTATATGTCAATGGTAAAAATGTAAAATATACATACATATATGTAAAAACAAAAGTGCTTGCGACAGGCCCGTCAAGTTTTCTATGGTGACATCACACCAAAATAAGTTTTTATAGAACGATTCAATGAAATGAAAAAAAGTATAAAACCACTCTTCTTACGCACATGAGTGACAACCTTTGGTAGCGACTCATAATCTACAAACTTTTCCAAGCGTAAAACAAAATTAATATCATAAATATTTTTTTCGAACATTAAGAAAATATGGATAGGTCATATATAAGGCTAGGAACCTAAACCAAAAGAGAACGACAAAAAAAAGACGAAATCTTGAACTAAAATACATTGTGTGGGAGTCTTCTACGGAAGCCCATGTTCCACTGTGGAACTCCACTGCAAGACTCCGGACTACCAGCTGCAGAACTCCACTATGGAACTTCGTATTTCCTCTATAGGACTCTGTTGTGGTGCTTCGCACTTCAATTGCGGAACTTTGCTATAGAATTCTACACTTCAGCTGCAAGACTTAACTGCAGAACTTCGCTGTGGAATTCTGTACGTCACAACGAAACTCCACTACAGGACTCCGCACTTCAACTCAAGAACTCCGTTGCGGGACTTTTCACTCTCTGCTGCTACAGAAAGTCACTAATACTTCACATAAAAACAAATAATGAGAAAGTCACTAATACTTATTTTCTTTACATTGAAAGATGGTTCATTTTGAAATATTCATTAATTTTCATGTTCCATATGCATGACGCTTGCTTCAATCCATAAAGAGTTTTCTTTAATCGATGGACCAAATTTTCTTTTTCTTTAACAACACAGCCTAGAAGTTGTTTCACATAGACACCTTCTTCAAGCTCCCTGATTAAAAATACAGATTTGACATCAAGCTAGGAAACTTTATGTTCTAGTTAAGTTGTGATGGCAAACACAATGCAAATCATTTCCATTCTGGCTACTAGGAAAAATATGCCGTTGAAGTCGATATCATGTTGTTGTGAACAATCTTCTGCTACAAGATGGGCTTTGCATTTTTGAATAGTTTAATCTTCATTGATCTTTTTCTTTTAGATCCATTATAGGCTTATAATATCTTTTTCTTTAGACATGGTACGAGCTCTCATATGTCGTTCTATATGATAGTATTAATTTCGTAATTCATTTTCATTTTACACTCTTAGTTGATACCCTAATAAGCGAAAATTCTGGTTTAGAATCTATTAAGCATGGTTCCTCATTCCTAAGAGGTTGAGAATGACCTTTAGACTCAAGCTCGTTATCAGTAGCAAATAAATGTACATCATATATATTTTTCTTTTGAGAATTATTTTCGTGTCATTGCCATGATTGTGTCTCATCAAAGTTGGTGACTCTCGATACAACCTATTGGTTGGCTATTGGATCAAATAGACGTTATCCTTTAGTTTCATCACTGTAGTCAACAAATATGAACTTTTGCTCCTTTTTCTTCAATTTCTTCTTTTTTGTGCTGCATCAGGATTAAAGAATACGTCATGCGTCTAAAACCTTTGAAATAACTAACATCAGACATACATTTATTCGATGTTTCATAAGGTGTTTGTTCATGAGAGCTTTTGTTGGAGATCAATTCAGAATGTAGACACCGTTGTTGACGGCTTCAACCCAAAGATTGTTATTTATGTTGAATATCCCACGTTGGAAAATTGAAAGAGAAATGTCCTATATAAATATTGAGGGGATTCCTCAATTCTTGAGGTAGCTTTTGGAATAAGTTCTACCCCTCGTATTCTATCATGGTATCAGAGCTAAAGGTCTATACAATGTGAGGACCAACCTAGCAAAGACATGCTAGACATAGAGGAAAAAAAATCTACCACGCTAGACGTGTGGGCGGGTGTTGTCCCACATTGGAAAACTGAAAGTGAAAGATCCTGTATAAATATTGAGGAGATTCCCTTAATCCTAGAGCTAGCTTTTGGAATGAGTTCTACCCATCGTATTCTATCTTGGTATTGAACCGAAAATCAATTAATCTAAAAAATTTTCTTCACTAGAGAGGTAGAGCACACCCAGAGGTCAACCGCCTGCCTGTCTCTCTTTCTCTCTGCTTGGGTCTCTCTTCAGTCATCACTGCTGCGGTGCACCAGAAGTCCAGAAGGCATAAGAGGAGAAAGGTCTTCAACAGTTCAACCCTCTCTTCTTCTTTAATCTTTCACTTTTTAATTAAATTAAATATCTAATTAAATTATTATTTTGATTCATAAAATAACATCATATAATAAACCCATATATGGGTATATATAAATACACTGATTAGTTTACCTCCAATCATGCTCAACTCTCTATCCCGACACGCACCAACCTTAATGTGTCAAACGAGCCAAGAAGGAAGAAAAATTCAATGAAAATAAGAGATTCTGAAAATTCAATTTCGAGGTCAAATCAAAGTCACTCATTAACCGATTGATTGAAGAAAAATATATGTGATCAAGTATATGTCAAAATATTTTTAATGATATTTATGTGATATTTTTAATTGGATAGTCTCAAATAATTTTTTTATTAATGCATTCAATTTTATATACCTTGGCTTAACATAACTAATTTTTAAATTACATGAGTAAATATCGTTAACATATAATTATTAATACTTATTATAATTTTAAATGAAATTTTTTAAAAAACTTATATTAACATAAGTTGAAAATATTTATATACGTTTGGCTCGTTAGGCTCTGCTCATTAAGGTATGTTAGGTTCGTTGTGCCAGCTCGGCTCGGCTCGTTTAACTCGTGGCTCGCGAGCCGAATCATATTGAAATTTTTTTCAGACTTGCTCGTTAGGCTCGACTCGTTTAACTCGGCAGGCTCGTTGAGTCAGACTACTTCTGGCTCGGCTCAGCTCGGATCGCTCGTTAGTCATGTCTACCTCTAGATAGCAATTGATTTCGATTTAATTCAATTGGAGGTAAGAAAAAAAGTTATGCTTGTGTAATGTCAACACAAATACATGGAGAAATAGTCAAATTAAGAATTTCAACTTTGAGGGGTTAATATTAGATATAAGAATCAGAATTGAGGAGCGTGAAGTAAGTCATATAAACTCTTTTTAACAAGATGTAGCATGTTTTATAATAAAAATTTTGGGGCAATGAGGTGGAGAACGTCTGACCCTAAGATTAGTGGCTAATGGTGTAATTAAAAGATATTTAATGTCAATTGATCATGATTAAGTAAGTTAATCATAGTTATTTGCTTAAGAGCAATAAGATTAAATAAGTCAATTGTACTTTAATTATAATTAGTTAAGGCTATTTTGTAAAGTAACATAAGTTTAAGGTTGAAAATGACATTTTTGGTAAAACAAAATGAACAAATTGGTAATTCTAGTTCTTTAAATTATCTTTTTTTCCCCTAAGCTGAATAAAAAACAAAAGGAAGTTGTTAGAGAAGGGATAAGTTCGTGTTTGAAAGGAGTGAAGGATGATTGAAGGAGGAAAAGAAGGAAAGAAAATGGAGGAAAAGGGGAGGGATTTGAGGTTTATGAGCAAAAGAAAAAGGGTTGTATTCTCCAAGAGAATCATAAAGAGCTAAGAAAAAGTGTTGACTGGCGAATGAATAAGAAGATCAAAGAGATAAGAGTTTTAACTCTTTTGATTTGTTAAACTAGGTTTGTATACTGCATATTTTGGAATGAAAATAGCTAAGGTAGAGTGAAATGGTATATTTTGATGATTATACATTATGATTATGAATCATATGTGGATTTTGGTATAGAAATTAAGTTGGAGGTGTAAAAAAAGGGTGTTCGCAGCTCCTTCTGGGTGCTATATTGCTATATTTCGTGTGTTAGAAATTAGTAAAACAAAATTTTAGCACCACAACTTCTCACGCTGTAGGAGGGTGCTACAACAATCTAAAGCACATGGGTATTGAAACTGTAACACCCGAAAAATTTTGACTACGTGTTTAGACCTAAGTTAGTGAGGTATGAGAGTGCTTGGTGAGGGGTTTAGAAGGGATAGGATGAGAAGAGAAAATAAAGTGGTTTGACAATTCAAACCAAAGGGTTTGAAAAGTGAAACAACCAATAGGAATTTTTTTAGCAATAATGGTATGAAAAATAATAAATAAAATGAATGAAAAGTGGAGAGATGTATGGCTCACGTTGGACTTAAAGAAAGGAGAAAAGGGTGGGTGGATTTTTAATTATAAAAAGTTTGGTGGAGAACTTTTGAAAGAAAGAAAAATGGAGGATTTAAGGGTTTGGTTTCTTTCTTTTCTTCCATCTTCTTCCCCACGATTTTCTTCCAAGCTTGGCGTCCTCCATAGCTGCTTCTTGCTCTTTCCTTTCTTCAATTTTCCAAGGTGCCTTCAAGGTAAAATCATGTGGGTTTTCAATTGTATACATTAAGGGTTGGTTTGTTGAGGTTTTTAGGGTGTTTGGTGAGAGTTTGCATAGGGTTTGGAAACCCTAATTGGTGAAGTCCGAAAATTGAGTGTAGATGTTAGATTTCTTCCCTATTTTGATGTTTTGGTTGTTGGATGACTTAGTTTAGGTAGATTTGAGGGTTAGATTGAAGATTGGTGAAGTGTTCCACAAAAATGATTGAAGAACACCTATATACCCGATTCTGTTTGCTGGATTTTTGAGTTGGCTAATGTGCTTGATTGGTTGGTTTGGGTGTTTCAATGGATAGTAGACGTGTAGAGGTTTCCGAAATGGGGTGGCACGTCAAAATCCGTTGAAAAACGTGAGAGTTACGACCGTTTGAAGCTGGACGGTCAATTTTTGGTGTAAAATCGGGTTTGGAGTTAAGTTGTGAGTTTAGGTTGAAATGTGTGATAGTTTAGTTAGAAAAATCCTTATAATTTATTTAGGTTGTTACTAAGTAACTTTTCGTTATTTGTTAGGTGATCGAACATGTGATTTGACTGGTGGAAGTGAGAAAACAATTACCGAGACGTCAGGTAAGTAGAGGGCGTTTGTTTTGCCTTCGGGCCTACACCACGGAACGGTAGGGAATTGTTGTTTGTTGATTTCTTTGCTTTGTTTGGGAATTGTTGTTGGTTGGTTGCTTTGCTTTGAGGTGTCTCGAGTGGAAGAATTTCTACTCGAGAGGTACGCAACTGTGTCTCGAGTGCTACTCGAGAGGTACGCAACTGTGTCTCGAGTGCTACTCGAGAGGTACGCAACTTGCGTCTCGAGTAGAATGGATATTCTACGAGAGAGGTACGCCTACGATTAATGAAATGAGAACGTGATACATACAACCGAGAGTAGAAACTACATGTGCTATGTTGACTGCGTTGTGGTGTTGTGGTGTCGTGCTGTGTTAAAGAATAAGGCATTGTTGATGCGGGCAAATCTGTGTTTTGTTTCGTGTCGTTGTGTAATTTGGTTGTTTTGTTCATTGTTGGGTGTAGCTTGCATTTTATCTAGTCGTATTTGTTAACCCCTACTTGCTAAACGTAAGCTTACGTGTGCGTGTGTGTTCTGTGGTGTAGGTGACGAGCTTTATACAGGTGAGGTTGATGAGACAGCTCAGGATTAGGCAGCAGTCGGAGGAGTACGGAGTCCGCCGGTGCAGGCTGTTGTCGGGGCGTCTGGACCACTGTTCGTCGGGTAGTGTGGGAGGTGAACATTTTGATAAATGGTTGTGTTAGTGTTTGTAATGTTTTGTGTGTTGGAAGTAAGGTAGAACAAATGGTGAACGGTTGGTTATAAACGTTTTAGTACCGGTTGTACAGTTTTGTTGTAAATGATTTTATTTTGTGCGTCGTTTTGGTTGAAACTATTTTCGTAATGGTTGTGAGTGTTTGGGGTTTGAAATAGTATATTTTTGGTTGTAAATTTTCAGGTTTTGGTTTAAAGAAATTTAGGCGTAACGCCGCCCGTTTTGGTTTAAAATAACTAACGCCGGGTTATGTTTGCTATTTTTTTTAATTACTTGTTTGAAGTTGGTTTTCCACAAAATTTACGGGACTTGAAGATTTATGTGTCGGGAGTGTATGTTTAAATTTTCAGAATTTTTGGAGGTGTTTTAGTCGTAGAAAAATGAAGGAAGTGAGGGAAGGTCGAAAAGCCTGGAAAAAGTCAAGTTTTTGGGCGTTTTGGGGGTCAAAAACCCGAGGGGTTGGCGATTGCTCGCCATGGGAGGCGAGTCATCGCCTCTGGGGTTATTTTGGGCGAGCAGGGCAGAGAGGGTGGCGAGTATTCGCCACCCGGAGGCGAGTATTCGCCACCAGGAGGACAGCGCGCGCGCCACGCGCCCACGCGCCCCAATCCCATTTTTTTAAAAAAAATGTTTTTAACCTTCAATTTTCCAAACCATTTTAACCCGACATTTTTCCAACATATTTCTAAGGATTTTAGACACGCTTTCCAAGAAAAATCGAGGGTTCGGAAAACCCGAAAATCGAGTCGAGAATTTTATTAAATTACTTTTAAACGTCGTTTAAACACGGGAATTGTTTGCAACGTAACGCACCGGGCCCGGGGCGGGTTCGGGGCGTTACAGAAACTTAGGATATGATTAGAGGATGTGTAAATAGTTGTAAAGACATGATTTATACATTATTTTGTTTATTAAATGACAAGATTTTCATGTTTCATATTACACGCATTATTAGTACATATAATTATGATTGGTTGTATATATACCTTGTGTCTTTGATGTGAACAACGGGCTATTATGTGAACCGAATATAAGCTATATCAAGAGTGAAGCTTATCGGTTAATATTGTTACTCAAGTTAAAGACCATCTTGTCATTGATGGGGAAAAGAGCATCTGCTGTAGTCACACCCCCTCCCCTTGCTCGGGGTGATCTTTCTTTTAGGGGCGTGCACATATACATATGATAGAACCACCGATAGTGTATTCTCTTCTAGGTTTGAAAATGGAGCAACTTAACATCCTCTTATCTCCTCAAGGATTACTGGTGACTAAGGAACGGAGCAGAGTCTGTAAACATATGCTATTATTTGTAAAATGTATTGACATATACATTAAAATGTTAATATAACTAAAATGGGATGTTTATTAAATATAATAATATGACAGACAGGCTTCTATGGCAATTAGAATGGAAGGCAGTTATCACATTATTGTTGTATAGTATTTATCATTCACATAGCTCATGGAGATGAGATGATTTAGATTTGTTGTGTATCATAATTCTCTTTCATAATGATACACCGGGATGCATTTTTTATTATCTGGATTATGTATTTTATTCATATTATGGTATTTTTTTCTGGTGTAGGAGATCAGTTACACATGAAGATAAAGTATAATTAAGCTATGATTTTTTTATATCTATACTCAAACATCATACATATGCATCATACACTTCTTATACATAATATAAGTGTGACACACATAATCAAGATTAGACATCGATTAGAAAAGTCTAGAGATTCTTGTATAACACAGATCATGAGATATGTGTGTGAATGAATGGATGATTAATCTTCAGAAGGATATTAAGGTTGTGAAAACTAACCATGTAGTAGGGGTTGGCAAAACTAGACCAAACCCATGGGTAAAATCAACCAGCATGGTTTGGTCTGGTCCCAAATATTGCGGAACCATTCATGGTTCTAATATGTGTAAAACCTTGATTTGCGATTCAAGTGATGATTTTTGTATAGAAAACTGACTGAACTGTTAGGAACTGAACCATGGATAATCCATGATAAACCTACTCACAACCGAACCAAAAAGCCCACAACCTATTGATCCTGAACTTGAATGTCATCTTCTCATCATCTTCTTCCTTCTCATATTTACTTGATTGCTCGATGAGTCTTTGAAAGCAATGTTCATCTTCTTGGAGACTTTTTTCTTCTTTTACCCTTCTTTTTTGTTACCCTTCATTGTGATCTCATGTTTTATGAGAGATCCAATGAGCTTTTCAATCTTGAGCACTTTGAGATATCGTGCTTCTTCAATTACAACATTTTTTGTTGCCATAATCTCAGTTGGCACCTATAAATTTTTCTCAGAACCTCTTTGTTGGGGTAAATCCTACCAAGAGATTTTGAACCATTAGTTTGTCAGTGAAACTAATAAACATTTCACTAATAGCTTCCTCTTAAGGATTCAAAAATAATTCATATTCATGCACAAGTAAACTCATCATACTTTCCTTTACTTGGTTTGTGCCTTGGTGTGTGACTTTTAGTAAATGTCAAATTTTGTATACGTTACCACACCCTTGCACTCCATTAAATTCATCTATAGTACCCAACCATAAAGAATCTTTATTGCCTTAGAATTTAGAAATAATCTATGTTTGTCATTTTAATCGTACTCAAACGGTATTTTTGGAATGCTTATACAATTTTAAAGTTTAATAGGTGTATATGGTTCATTTTCAGTAATATACCATAAGTCATAATCCATAGATTGGACAAAAAATGGCATCCTATATTTTCAATATACATAATTGTTGACTTAAATAGTGTTTAAGCCTAAATATGTTTTTGATGATTGTAATTAATATGAAATATATAAACTAAATAAATTGGATTACTATGTTTAATGCATTTATCTGGAAATGCCCTTGGAAAAGGGTATTACATTTCTGACGTTTTTGGTTAAGTGTTAGTAGTCTGAAGTCTTTCGTCCAAAGTTAAAGACAGACGCAGTCGTCTAAAGTTAAAGATACACGCAGTCGTCTAAATTTAAAGACAGAAGAAATCGTCCAAAGTCAAGACAGACGAAGTCATCCAAAGTCAAGAAAGATGCAGTCGTCCAAAGTAAAACAGAGGCAGGTGTCCAAAATATTCGACCGAAGTGTTCCAAGACAGAACAACGAATTAATGCGAAGCATTAGTCTGACTAGCATTCCACCAACATCAGACTAAACGAATTCGTCCAAACTCAAACGTCCAGAGAGTCTTAACGCCAAACTATTAAATATCGCGATTGATAGCGACTCCAGAACTCAACGGCTATTTTTTAACGGTCATATTTTTTAATGAGACACGGATTACAAACAAGAGTATAAAAAGAAGAATGAAGCTCGGGAGAAGAACTTTTGCCAATTTTTACAATTATCACTTAACTCCCACGAGCAAAAAAAAATTCTGTAATACTCTGCGACTCTCTACATCTCTCTATTCCAAAACTTGAGATTTAGCTTTTGAGAGAGTGTAGCCTTGTGCTTAATATCTTTATCTTGCAAAAACTGTAAGTCAATGGATTGACGCCCGTGAAGTTCAATCCAGAAGTGTAAAGACAGTAGATCGACGCCCGTGAAGTTCGATCTAGATTTCTCGTGAGGAGAAGGAAAGAATCTTCAAGGGGGATCCTTGGAGCGTGGAAGTAGGCAAAATTGGCCGAACCACGTTAAAAACTTCGGTTTCAATTTCTCTCTCTCTCTCTCTTACTTTAACCTGCTTGCTTGTCTGCTATAATCTTAGTAATTGCATACAAAGAGAGAAAATAAAATAAACCTAATTTGCATTGTCGAAAAAGATTAGGTTAAGAAATCATTTTAAAAAGTCTAATTCACCCCCCTCTTAGACAATCACGATCCTACAACTGGTATCAGAGTGAGGTTAATTTTTGTCTAATTGTGATTGAAAGAATAGTGATATATTTAGAAATGACATTCAACACAAATACCACACACGTAGAGGGACAATCTATTTCTAGACCCCCATTTTCGATGGTAATGATTATGTCTACTGGAAGGCAAGAATGAGAATATTCGTTCAAGTCATGGATTATGAGATATGGAACATAATCGAAAATGGCCCTTTCAATGCTGTGAAAACTGATACAGAAATTAGCATTCCTAAACTGCCTAGTGAGCTAACTGAATCTGATAAAAGGAATCTAAGTTTAAATGCTAAAGTCATAAACACTCTATATTGTGCACTGAATAGAGATGAATTCAACAGAGTACAAGGCTGTGAGAGTGCACAAGAAATATGGCATTTACTTGAAATTACACATGAGGGAACAAATCAAGTAAAAAAAAGTAAATTGAGTATGTTTGTGCATGAATATGAATTATTTTCAATGGAAAATGATGAGTCTATCTCTTCTATGTTTACTCGTTTTACTAACGTTACTAATAGTTTAAAAGTTCTTGGTAAAGTTTATTCAAAATGAAGAGTTGGTTAGAAAGATTCTGAGGTGTCTACCAAGAGGATGGCGACCTAAGGTGACAGCCATCCAAGAAGCAAAAGATCTCAAAGTGATGAAGCTTGAAGAACTCATCGGATCTCTCATGACACATGAGATCACAATGAGAGCTAACAAGAAAGAGGATCTCAAAGAAAAGGAAACCTCCAAAAGAAGAGATATTGCTCTCAAAGCCTCATCAAGCAAGCAAGATGAATCCGAGGAAGAAGTTGATGATGAGGATATCGCTCTCATCACGAGGAGGTTTAGCAAATTCCTCCAACGGAAAAGAATGAATGTGAGGAAATTCTCAAAGGGAGATAAATCACAAAAGGATAAAGAAATTACCTGTTTTGAATACAGGAAGCCAGGACACATCAAGGCTGATTATCTACAAGCAAAGAAAGGCCCCAAGAAATTCAAAAAGAGAGCAATGAAGGCCACTTGGGATGACAGTGAAAGTGATACTTCTTCAGAAGACGAGGAAGTTGCCAACCTATGCTTCATCGCACATGAAGATGAGGTTAGTCATTCCTCTTGTGACAGTGAAAATGAAGAGGGTGACTTAATTGATGCTTTCAATGATTTAGTTAAACAATATAGTATGCTTAAATCTAAATACATCTCTTTAAAGAAAGAAAATGCAAACTTGGTTAAAAAGCATGCTAAGGAGTGTAATTTGCAGAAAAAGGAAATAAATGATCTTAAGAGTAAAAATGAGAACTTGAATAACATAGTTCTTAAATTTACTAACGGTAGCAAGAACTTAAACATGCTGTTAGGCAGTTAGAGAGTTACATTTTATAAGGCTAGAATCGGCTATGAAAGATCTAATAAAAAGAAAGTCTATAAAAATTTCTTTGTTAGATCATCTACCTGCCACGCATGTAATGAAGTAGGACATAAATCTTTTGTATGTCCTTTAAAAGTAAACAATGTTAAATCTGGAGGCAATCTACAATGGGTTTCTAAGAGGATCAGACCTAACACTAGGACCCAAAAGATTTGGGTACCTAAGAAGACCACTTGATCACTGTCTTGTAGGTTGATTGCTCTCCCGAGAAAAATCAATGGTACCTCGATAGTGGATGCTCGATGTACATGACGGGAGATTCAATAAAGTTTGCCTTTGTCAACAAGAAGAAAGAGAATGTCAACTTTGTCGGAAATCAAAAAGGGCAAGATTGTTGGCATCGGCAATATAGATAATTCTGCCAACCCTATTATCGAAAATGTGTTATTAGTAGAAGGGTTAAAGCATAACTTGTTAAGTATTAGCCAATTGTGTGACAAATGATATAAAGTCACATCTAAATCAAATGCATGTGTGATTAAAGATATTTCAAATAACAAAATTCTGTTCAAAGGATATGCCTTTGTCAACAAGAAGAAAGAGAATGTCAACTTTGTCGGAAATCAAAAAGGGCAAGATTGTTGGCATCGGCAATATAGATAATTCTGCCAACCCTATTATCGAAAATGTGTTATTAGTAGAAGGGTTAAAGCATAACTTGTTAAGTATTAGCCAATTGTGTGACAAATGATATAAAGTCACATCTAAATCAAATGCATGTGTGATTAAAGATATTTCAAATAACAAAATTCTGTTCAAAGGATATAGAAAAGAGAATGTTTATATTATTGATTTAGATAACTTTAAACATATTGATGAAAAATGTCTTGCTGTGAATTTGTTTATTGATAGTTGGACCTGGCATAGAAAATTAGGTCACGTATGTATGGACACCTTAGCTAAGATTACTAAGGATAATTTAGTTAGAGAGATTCCAAAAATATCCTTTGAAAAGGATAAAGTTTGTGAAGCCTGCCAAATGAACAAGCAAATCAAAAGTTCCTTTGCATCAAAGAATGCAATTTCTACATCCAAGTCTCTACAACTTCTTCACATGGACCTTTTCGGTCCTCAAATATTGCTAGTCTAGCAGGAAAACATTATATCTTTGTCATAGTAGATGATTTCTCTAGATTCACTTGGGTGTTCTTTCTAAAGTCAAAGGATGAAACTTTTGACACATTCTCTAACTTTAGGAAGAGAGTTCAAAATGAAAAATAGCTTACCAATGTTGCTATTCGTAGTGATCATGGTGAAGAATTTGAGAATGAAAAATTTGAACTCTTGTGTCTCAAATATGGAATTGAGAACAATTTCTCCTCCCCTAGAACCCCTCAACAAAATGGAGTTGTTGAGAGAAAAAATAGGTCTCTTCAAGAGCTGGCTCGGACCATGCTCAATGAGAACTCCCTTCAAAAGTATTTCTAGGCAGAACCTGTTTCCACAGCTTGCTATGTGCTAAACCGGGTCTCCATAATATCTATTCTTGAGAAAACTCCTTATGAAGTTTGGAATGGAAAAATCCCTACAGTCAAATATTTTAGAGCCTTTGGTTGTAAGTGTTTCATACTAAACACCAAGGATAACTTGGGAAAATTCAATTCCAAATCTAACCTTGGAATTTTTCTTAGTTATTCCCTATCTAGTAAGGCTTATAGAGTCTTTAACAAAAGGACTCTAGTTGTTGAAGAATCCGTTAATGTCAATTTTGATGAGAATCTTCAAGCTACAATCAATGTGGAAGAAGATGACAATTTGGAAAAGCCAATGGATTTTCTCTCCGTAGACAAACCTGCTGAAACCATTGATGGAGAAAATTCCCTAGAACTTTCTTCAAATTCTCTAGACATTGTCCCAGTCAATGATGAATTTGCTGCTCTTCCTAGAGATTGGAGGTATGTAAAAGATCATCCTTTAGAAGAAGTTCTAGGTGATCTAACATTAAGAGTCAAAACTAGAGCCTCCCTTAGAAATCTCTGTGCAATGTAGCCTTTATCTCACAAATAGAGCCTAAGAAGTTTGAAGAAACTGAATTGGATGAAAATTGGATAGTTGCTATGCAAGATGAGTTAAAAAAATTTGAAAGGAACAACATTTGAGAACTTGTTCCAAAATCCGATGATCATCCCATTATAGGAACAAAATGGGTGTTCAAGAATAAGCTGGATGAAAATGTCGTTGTTGTTATGAACAAAACTAGGTTAGTTGCCAAAGGTTACAACAAAAAAGAATGAATAGATTTTGAAGAAACCTTTGCACCCGTAGCTAGACTAGAATCTATTAGGATGCTTTTAGCCTATGCTTGCTACAAAAACTTCACACTCTTTCAAATGGACGTTAAGAGTTCATTTTTAAATGGTTATATCTTAGAAGAAATTTATGTAGAGCAACCTTAAGATTTGAAGTCTTTGACAAACCTGACCATGTCTATAAACTCAAGAAGGCTTTATACGGACTTAAGCAAGCTCCTAAAGCTTGTTATGATAGGTTGAAGAATTTCCTTGAGAAAAGAAAGTTCAAAAAGGGTAATATCGATTCAACCCTTTTTACCATGCAAAAGGACAAAGACATTCTTATAGTTCAAATTTATGTTGATGACATATGTTTCACTTTGTGATGAGTTTGCCACTGTTATGCAAAGTGAGTTTGAAATGAATATGATAGGGGAATTAAAATTCTTCTTAGGATTTCAGATTAGTCAAACTCCAGATGACATTTTCTTTTGTCAAGAAAAATATATTAAAGAGCCTTTAAAGAAATTCGGATTAAATTCCTCAAAGCCCATCTAAAACCCCAATGAGCACGACTACTAAGTTGGACAAAGATGAAAATAGAATAAGTGTGGATATTAAGAAGTATAGAGGTATGATCGGTTTTTTATTATATCTAATGGTTAGCAGGCCAGATATCCTATTTAGTGTGTGCTTGTGTGCTAGGTTTCAAGCTTCCCCTAAGGAATCTCACTTAACTGCTGTTAAAAGAATTTTCAAATATTTAAGTGGGACATATGATTTAGGTTTATGGTACCCGAATGGTACATCCTTTGATCTCATAGGATATTCTGACTCCGATTATACTGGAAGTCTAGTAGATAGGAAAAGCACGAGTGGAACTTGTCAATTCCTTAGTGAGTCTCATGTTTCTTGGTACTCCAAGAAGCAAAATTTTGTTGCACTTTCAACAACCGAAAGTGAATATATATTGCTGCTGGCAGTTGTTGTGCACAAATGCTTTGGATGAAGCAAACTTTGGAAGATTACAATCTTTTCTATGATAGGATTCCTATTAGATGTGACAATACTAGTGCAATACAACATTTCAAAGAACCTTATTCAACATTCTAGAACTAAGCATATTGATGTTAGATATAATTTCATTAGAGATCATGTTCAGAAAGGGGATATCATCTTAGAATTTGTCAACTCTGTTGATCAATTGACAGATATCTTTACCAAGTCATTAGATGAGAAGACCTTCAATAATATTATAATAAGGTTAGGTCTCATTAGGCATGAAAAATTTTTTTTCTTCTCTGTTGGAGAATATTGGTCAATAAAGAAATAGACGATCTCCAAGAGATATTTCTCTCTTAATTGAATGGACGTTGATAATGGACGTTATCACAATGGAGGTTGACAATGGATGTTGTCACAATGGACGTTGTCACAATGGACGTTCACAATAGACGTTGTCAAAAAGGACTATAAAATCTTTTGAATTGTTACAGAAACCCTAACTTTCGAAAATCTTCTAAAACCTCTCGACTTCTCTCGTTCATCTAGCGATTCCTATTCTTCTCTGATCTTCATGAAAATCTATCTCTATTAAGAAATCTATATCTTTTTCAATGGCATCTTCCTCTCGCGCAGAACAAGTCTTCTCACGAAAAAAGCAAAAGACTTCTCATCCCGCAGATGCACAGTCTGTTGTCGTTCCTCCACCTCTTCAATGGCCAAATCATGAGTCATTAATCAAGCGGCTTTTAATAGGTATTATGAAGGATTTGAATTCAAACCTCTTATTAGATCTAGAGGAGTTGTTTTCAGAGATTTGACTAGTTTGGACTTAGAGGGACCACTACTAAGGTTGGGGTTAATGAGGCTGTTTGATTCAGAGGCCCCTTATTGTGCAACTCCAATTAGAATGTTTTATACAAACCTAGAACATTCTACTCGACCCCTCATTCTCAGGAGTTATGTGTATGGAAGACATATTGAACTAACTTAGGAAATAATCCACGAAATCTTTCATTGTGAGTTTCAGAATGGCTCACGGCGATTCTTTGAGTCTGCCAAAAATTCGTCTTTTCTTGAGAAGCCTGCTGGGAAGGAGTTATTCAAATTGATTGCCAAGGATCCTCTCAACTCTCCTCTAAAATTGAAAAGCAAGGATTTGAACCTTAGGGCTAGAGTGTTCCACCAGATGATCCATTATAACATCTTGCCAGTCGATGGTCATAGAGACCATGTAAGTGGAATGGATCTCTTTCTTCTTAGACAGCTTTTCAAAGGTGAACAATTTCATGTTGGAAACGTTGTTTTAAATCGGATGCTTCAAGTTGTCTGCAATGTATCCAAGTCTCTGTCTTACAATCTTCTTCTTATGAAGATTTTTCAAAGATTTGGTGTCAGACTTCCGGATTCTGACCAGCTTTTAACCTTGAAGAAATCGAACTTCTTCTCGTCCTCCACCTTGTCAAGAATGGGATTCACTAGAAATACTTAAGGTGTGCTGGTTGAGAAATCTAGGTCGAGGAAGTGTTTCAAGGCGCCTAATCATTGACGAAGAAGAAGATGAAGAAAGTGCTCAAGATGACACTCTGCTTCCTATCCTTGATCCTCTGCCACCTCCAGTTCTCCTTCTTCAATCTCCTGAAGAGGTCAGTAATGTCCCTATTCACACTCAAGAACCTATGAATGATCATGACCTTCCTCTAGTCCAAGCTGATATTCCACGCCCATCCAGTCCAATTCCTGCTCCATCTCCTCCACAGATTCCTTCATTGCCAGCTCGTCCTCCTCTTAGAACTAAAGATCCTCCCAATTCTCCTATGAGAAATTCTATCTCTGAGAAACAATTTCATGAGCTTCGGACAAGTATAGTAAGTCTTGGCACTGGTCAAGAATCCTTGTTGTCCTAGTATCTCTCCTACCAATATCAATTTGAAGCTTTAGTCATGTCACAACTAGAACATCTCGCAGCTGTCATTCAAAATCTGCACAATCGTGTTGATCTATTGGAATCCAATCAAAGTAAAACTATTGATGATGTCAACAAACACATTGCTCTACTGGAATCCAATCAAAGTAAAGCTATTGATGATGTCATCTCCTCCGTTAGATTACATTCTAGTCATATCACAATGCAAATGCAGCGAGATTGTGACAAGGTTACCACTCATGTTGGAGACCTTGGCACCCTTTTGACAAGAAGTGCTGGTGAGCCCTCTAATGCGGATAAGCCTTTGGATGAAAATGACTTGAACCTTGACGCAGCTTGTCCAGCTACTTCAGTTGTTCCTTCAATTGCTGAGCCAGTGTCTGCTCCAACTTGTATTCAAGATATTGCTGGTGCTGTTCAAGATGCAGAGGATGCAATTCATGATGCCAGTGTTCCCCCTTCCTCTCATGTTGAGGAAATTCATCTTCCAGTGGAATCCTCTCCTGTTAAGGATGATTTCCTTGATCAATTATGGGGTATCCTGCACTAGGAGACTTCCTCATCCCCTGAGACCTAGGAATATTCTTTATTTTATATTTTCTCTCATTGTGACTGATATTTTTTTACACTATGAATGTTATTTTTTTTTACCATTATGTCCAACTGTGACTATTTTATTACTGTGACTGTTTTATTAATGTGTTGTGCTAAATGTCACTGCTCCTATACGTGCTTATTTTTGATAATGTCAAAGGGAGAGAAGGATATAGACATTAGACCTTACTGAATTCATAATTTATAAGCAATACTGCATAGAGTATAGAGGAGTATGTAAATTTCAGCTGAAATGCAGATAAATATGTTGAAACATATTATATATTTTTCATCATCAAAGAGGGGGAGATTGTTGACTTAGTATTTAAGTCTAAATATGTTTTTGATGATTGTAATTAATATGAAATATATAAACTGAATAAATTGAATTAATATGTTTAATGCATTTATCTGGAAATACCCTTGGAAAAGGGTATTATGTTTCTAACGTTTTTGGTTAAGTGTTAGTAGTTCGAAGTCTTTCGTCCAAAGTTAAAGACAAACGCAGTAGTCCAAAGTTAAAGACAGATGCAGTCGTCCAAAGTCAAGACAGACGCAGTCGTCCAAAGTCAAGAAAGGCACAGTTTTCCAAAGTAAAATAGAGGCATGCGTCCAAAATATTCGACCAAAGTGTTCCAAGACAGAACAACGAATTCATGCGAAACATTAGTCCGACGAGCATTCATCCAACATCAGACTAAACGAATTCGTCCAAACTCGAATGTCCAGAGTCTTAACGCCAGACTATTAAAGACCGCGAGCAATAGCGACTCCAAAACTCAACAACTATTTTTCTGCGTACGGACTCATCTCAAACGGTCATATTTTTTAATGAGACGCAGATTACAGACAAGAGTATAAAAAGAAGAATGAAGCTCGGGAGAAGAAATTTTGTCAATTTTTACAATTATCGCTTAACTCCCACGAGCAAAAGAAAATTCTGTAATACTCTGCGACTCTCTACATCTCTTTATTCCAAAACTTGAGATTTAGCTTGTGCTTAATATCTTCATTTTGCAAAAACTATAAAGCAGTGGATTGACGCCCGTGAAGTTCAACCCAGAAGTGTAAAGACAGTAGATCGACGCCCGTGAAGTTCGATCTAGATTTCTAGTGAGGATAAGGAAAGAATCTTCAAGGAGGAGCCTTGGAGCGTGAAAGTAGGCAAGATTGGCCGAACCACGTTAAAAACTTCGGTGTCAATTTCTCTCTCTCTCTCTCTTTCTCTCTCTTACTTTAACCTGCTTGCTTGTCTGCTATAATCTTAGTAATTGTATACAAAGAGAGAAAATAAAATAAACCTAATTTGCATCGTCGAAAACGATTAGGTTAAGAAATCATTTTAAAAAGTCTAATTCACCCCCCTCTTAGACAATCACGATCCTACAATAATCATTTCTATCAAAATAAGAAGGTTTAGAGATGGATTGTCACTTAACATGTGAACTATTCAAATTGAAAACCATAGATATTTTCAAGATAATATTCTATTTTTCAATCACGATAAAAGTTGATGACCTAGATTGGATAACAATTGTAGCATTGATAATAAGCTAAGAGGGGATGATGAATTAAGCTTTTTTAAACTTTTTCGTGATTACAATTTTAATCGTTTGCTATCTCATAAAAATCTATTTTATCTCTTAGTTAGATTTGCTAAGTCTAATATGAAAACAATAACAATAACAATAAGTAAGAGAGCAAGAGAAGAAAATGAAAATAATTTGTTAATGTCGTTTGGCTAATCTTGGCTACATATGGGATAGCCTTCTTCAAAATTCCTTCTAGTATAACTTTTCTAGTTATAACCTATTGAACATTGTCATTCAAGTTAACCTCAAGAGTTATGTTGCATTTGGAGAAAATACTCGGATTGACTTTCATGCTAATGGTCAAAGGATCCGATCGGCTTGTCCTCTCTTTTTATTCCTTGCATGAGATTTCTCCTTCAATTTATCAAAGAAAGAAGTACCTGCAAAATAGGTGAAGAGTTTAGAAAATCTCCAAGCTCGTGACCTCGTGAGTGGACCTTGAGGCACATCATCCTCCCAAAGTGTTTGAGGATTTTACCCAAATCCATGCTTGCCTTCTTCTCTTCTTGTTTATCTCCAAGATATATTGATAGTGGTCAAAACTCCATAATTTCTTGGAAGCTTGAGTCTCAAATCTTTGTTGTTGATCTTCTCTAGAACCTTGAAAAGTTCATCAGACCTAGGCATGGATTTGAATTTTCTATGCTTGAAGTGCAAACAAAATATGTGAAACCGGTCATTACTATTAAAATACTCGGTGCACCCCTCCATCTCTTTGTGATCAACTTCCTTTAAGGATGACCATAGAAATCGCTTAATCATGGCCCCATAGAACAGCTTCATAATTCCATTCTCTATCTTGTCGAAATAAGTAGTGTTTCAATCCAAAAGATTATCCCAAACAAATATATAACAATAATTCAAGATCTTGTCACATAACTTTAGTCCACTCAAGAGCAAAACACATTCTAGGAATCTACTAGAGTGTTGTCACGGGTTCAAGATATAATATGATTCCTTATTCAAGAAGTATTTCAAGTCATCATGGTAAATGTAATAGGGTTGGATACAGTCCAGTTCCGAGCCCGGACCTAGGTTTCAGGAAATTTTTTCCGAAATCGACACTAGGAGGGACCAGGACCGAACCGGGACAAGACCAAAAATTTCGATCAGGTCTCAGTTACTCCCATCTCTTTTTTTTTTTGTAAAACATTAAAATATTTTAAATCAACATCCAGAAATTAATTCAACCCAAATTCAACTATCCAATTTTTTCAATTCAATGCTCAAAATCAACAAACATTCCAATGAGCATAAAAATTACAACATGAAATTACACATTTCTATCACAAAAATTACACTTACAGTGAGGGACTGGCCGAAGACAAGAGGAGCGAGGAGTCAGGCGAAGCATCAAGCGAGGCGAGGCGAGGTGAAGACAGCTGAAAACAGAGGACTGAGGAAGCTCAAATACCAGAAAAGTAGTAGCGAGGCAAGGTGACCGCGAGGCGATCGCAAAGTAGCAGCAGCTGAAGACAGGCGAGGCGAGGGGTAGGTATCGAGCGTTCGCCTTTGAGGTCGGGGTCGGGAGTAGCAGTCGAGCAGGAACGTCAGGAATCGGGGTCGTAGTCGCGGGTCGGGGTCGGGTGTTTGCAGTTTGCCATGAATAGTACTTCCTTGTCTTTCACTCTTTTCATCATTGTAGAGTTGGTAGCAACTTGATCCGCATTAAGAGGCACTAATTTATTGATCTTGCCCCCAAACTTGAAATAGTAAGAGTTTGTGACTCCCTCGTGTAAAGTTCCTAGATCAAATTGTCTTGGCCTCCTTAGCAACAAATGATTAGCACTCATAGGTGCAACGTCACAAAGCATTTCATCATGATAGCCCCGAACAGAAAAAGATATGCATGCTTGTTTGGAGACTTTAACACTCTCTCGGTCGTTCAACCAACTTAAAGTGTAAGGTGTTCAATGCATAGTGGTTTCCAATTCTAGTTTCTTCACTAAATCCAAATAGGCAACATTTGTACAACTACCACCATTAATTATTAGGATACACCTAGTCTTTGATCAAACAATGGCTGTGGAAATTATTCTCTCGTTGGAAAGCTTCATCACAGATTTGAGTGGTAAGTGTCCTTCGGGTGACTGTAAGGAGTGGGCCTTCTTGAGCATAAAAGACTTCCTCTTGAGAATCCTCCTCTTCCTTAGTTTTTCTTTTAAATCATATATACTATCAACTTCATTAGGGTCTTCCCTTAACACCATTTGTAACACCCAGAATTTTTTCAGCATTTCGATATCCAATTTATGCCCGGAAATAGAGAATTTTAACATAATTTCAAGGATGAAAAATTTTATTGGCACTTTAATAGTTAAATGGTGAGGCTAAATTGAATGTGGAATTTACAAAAAAAAAATCTAAACCAACGGGTTACGAAACCATTAGTTAGAAATTAGGGTTGAAGGGCAAAATGGTAAAATAAGTTTTATTTAATAAACTCTCTCTCTCTCTCTCTCTCTCTCTCTCTCTCTCTCTCTCTCTCTCCCTTTCCTCTCATTTCACGCAGACTCTCCCTCTTCTCTTTCTCTCTCTTCTCTCCGTTTTGCGCCTAAACCGATCCTCCCTTCCTCCACGCCGATTTCTTCAATTTGCTTCTCCGATTTTGAAGGTTTAAGGTAATCATTAAGGCTTGTGAAGTGAGTTTTAGGATTAGAGTTCAGTTTTTAGTGGATTTTCACAAATTTTGATGGTTGTTAGGGTTTCACAAAATCCCCCTCTCCTTCCTTGAAGGTTCCACGAATTTTCCCTCAACTTCTCGACGATTTAAAGGTAAGACAACTCCCCTTTGATTTTTGGTTGATGAATTTAGGACTTGGGTATGTTAAATTATGAATTGTTGAGATATTAATGGATATTGTGACGACCCCGACCTCATGCCAGGGCCGCCACGACCTATGCCGTGGCGTACATACATACTACACTCACCCGTTCTCATAAAAATTTTTATTTTCATTTATCATTTTCACTTTCCTTTTCATTCATTCATCAATCATGAGAGAACGGACTCGGGCATTCAATTCATATCTATCGACGTTTAGGTTCTAACTTAAAATGTACTCAAAATGACTCGTCTAAGGTCAGGAATCATCAAAAGAGGCTTAGGACACCAAAACATCTCAATTGGCATGCATAAGGCACGCCCTGCATTCGGCGTGCGCGCCCCTCGTGCGCCATGCGCGTATGCCGCCCGCGCCTCGCGCGCCCTTGCCATGGCCGTACCGCGCGCGCATCTCGCCACTACAGAGTGCCCAGCGCTCAGCACTCTGCAAGGGCCGATTGATCACCTAGGGGTTCCAATCGATCAGCGATCACCCTGGACATTGCAGGCATTGTTGGTCGATCGATCGGCTGAGGGCGCCGATCGATCGACACATCCTCTAGAATGTGCCTATTCTCCAGCAACACAGTCGATCGATCGGCCCTGTGCACCGATCGATCGCCTGATGCAGGGCAGCGTGCACCCACTAGCCCTAGCTTGCCCTGCTTGCCCTGCCTGCGCGCCCAGCGCACCACTCCGAGCCCCATTTCCTTCCTTAGCCATTTTTTTTCAATGCTTCACCTAATAAAACTTCAATATCAATCCTCAAAACATCCTTCAATATTTCCACCAAAATACACCTCCATAATCGAAAATCTCAACAGAAAATCATCAAATCCCGACTCTAAACCATGCATTGCTCTCAAAATAATGAACCCGACTCAAAATCATCCAAAATCCATTTCAAGCATCAAAACAAAATCTATTTCATCAATGTCTAAACATATGTAACGGAAGCTTACAAAATCATCAAACGGAAACCCATCTCTAAAAACTATCCAGAAAACATCAAAACATCAATATATCGGCTATCCAGTTACCAATCACCTTAAAATGAGTTTTCTATACAATTTTCTATATCATCAACCATCAACCCAAAGTAAACCCAAAACTTCAAAATACTTAACCAATTGCTCCCACTAGTCAAAATCACCTCGACTACTCAGCGCACTCCCACGGGCACCCTTCTTCAATCTAGCTTGTGCATCAAGTGAAGAAACTTCATCCTCACCTTGCTCATAGAGACATTCTATGAGCTAAATGCTCAGTAAATCTACATAAATGTAAATGCGTGCTATGCATATGCAATTCATAAAAACCATGCAGTCATTTCATTCGTTATATTTCATATAGGATGTCACCAGGATGCGCTCTCGGTAGATGAAATTGGCACATCCGGCGGTTGGATAGCCCCTTTCATCTACCCGGGGAGAAAGAACATGCTTCACCTATAAGGACAGCCATGTCTAAACCACCTCCCCGACGTGACCATGATTACATTCGTTCATACCTTTTTATTTGTCATTTTCCTTTTCATGAAAACGTATGCGGAAGTTCATTTTTCGTGCTAGCTCAAAAAAACATGATGCATGGACATGTAATGTGCATTAAACATAAAGAAAGCATAAAACAGTATATAAAGCCTAGGAAAACATTCTAGCATAACAAATATCCTAAACTACCCATCCAACCTACGCTAAACAAAAAAAATCACCAAATATCCTTAATTGACAATTCCTCTTATGGTGTAGGCCGTATCGACCAAACGAGTCACGAAGACTTACCTCGGGTCCTTGGCACACCGAGCTCCATCTGAGAGCTTTGTTCACCTAAGTCAATCCACAACATTCTTTATTAAAACTGGGCCTAAACAATCAAACTCCAAAAACTAACGAAACTCCTAGCTAATGGAAATTTCCCAAAATTGTAATTTACTTCTCTTAGACATTTTATCAAGCAATTTGCGCTCCATACTTTCTAAACCTCCATTAATGGAGTTTCTATACCTTTCAACAACCCAAACCTTTAACCCAAACATTAATACTATCAAACCTTCACCAATAACCGCAAATACATCCATTAACGTTGTAAATTGAGTAAACCTAATTGTTTCTAACATAATCCAACGATTTTGCAAAACTCTACACGAAACCCTAACCAAAAACCTCTCTAAAAATTGAAATCTAACGTCCCAAAATAGTAGAATCTTACCTAAGACGTTGATTGGGGAAGAAAACGTGAAGAACCGGAGTTAATTGGAGGAAGAATCGGCCAGCGTTGAAGAATCGGCGTGGAGAACCAAAAGTCGCCAGAGAGAGGGCTTCTGGAGAGAAAAATCGTTAAGTGTTGGAGAAGAGAGGGAGTTTTTTGGTTTTAATGAAATTTGACTTGTCAAATGACCGTTTTACCCTTTTGTTTAATTATTCACTTAGTTCATTATTTAACTATCAATTCGGTTTCTCCAAATTTTCTTATTTTACCAAAAATTTTCATTTATTACTAGGGCTCTAATAAAACTTTCCGTTCGCAAAACGGACCTAGTTTACTATATTTACTAAAATACCCTTTATATTACGAGAAATATCAACAACTCATAAATCAGGCGTTACATCTCCAAAAATTTCCTTATTCCTCAAGATACTCCAATTTATTCATATGGCTCCAATAAAACTTTCCGTTTGCAAAACGGGCTAAATTCACAATATTTACAAAAATGTTATTCATAGCGAAAATTCTAAAATCCCGTAAAACCAAGTTTTACATATATTGAATTGATGAATTGTTGATTTGTTTTGGAAATTGGGAAAAATACATAATACGAGAAGGTTATGCTGGAAATTTTAATGAAATGTCATAGGAAATTTAAATTCGCTCGTGCATTGTGTTTGTGATCGGGTCAATATTGATGATGGAATTGTGATGTTTTAGGTGTTTATGACTTAAGGAAAAAAGTGCACGAGTTGCTAAGGAATTCCAGGTAAGTGTGTGTTTGGTGTTCGGCCATTAGAGCCCTACATCACAAGGATACTAGGAAGCTATGTCTAATGACTGTTTTGATGTGTTATGCTTTGTTAAGGTTTATATGGTGATGAGTAGGGTAGAGGTGTTATGTAGTTCTTTAATGGATGAATTTCCTTGAGCAGGATTGTGTTTATATGTGCATTCATGTTACATGCATCATGTTTTCTCAAATAAGCATACGAAAAATGTTTCCTGCATGATTTATGTGAAGAAAATATAAAGAATAGCAAGAATATGTAACGTAAGTAATAATTAAGCGTGGGTAGGGGTAGTATGGCCATGATTTATCCCTCTTGGGGGACCATGTACACGAACCCTACTCCCCCACGGAAGCCCCCTTAATCCATATTAAGTAAAAAGAATAAAAAACAAGTAAACGAACCTGTTTTTATGAAGCATGCATTACATGAGCACTCATTTAGATATGCACACCTCTTACTAAATATTAGGTTTATAGTTTGAGACTTGTGATGCAGGTAAAGAAATTGAAGGTGAGGAAGTTCTCTGAAGTTGAGGGATAGGCCGATTGATAGATGGTACTCGTGGCGGGCGTTTTGAGCTGGACAAGGCGATTCCGACCTGTGGGTTATGCTCTAAGCAAGATTTTCGCACATGGTTATAGATTAAGAAAAAGGATAGTAGATTTTGATGATTTTAGAGATTTGGTTGCAAAATGTTATGTTTTGGACCAAATATTTTGATTAAAGGGTTTTCCACGTGTTTTATGTTTCCGCTACGTGTTTTCAAGTCGATTTTATAATTTTGAGTTAGAGATATGTTTTTGAAGGATTTTAAGTGGATGAATTAGGTCATGAGAGTAGGGTGGATGTTTGATGGAATTTGTGGAGTGATATTAAGAGAAAAGGAGGAAAAAGGAAGGAGTATGGCGAGTTGGGCGTGCAGGGCCTCGCGGTGTGCGCGGGATGCGTTCAGTGTGTGCGAAGAGGGGGCACAGAACACCTAGCCGACTGATCACCTGATGAGGGGCGATCGATCGGCAAGTGGTGAGGGAAAAGAGCGCGGGCAGAGTGGTAGCCGACCGATCGCCTGACAAGGGGCGATCGATCGGCAAGTGGTGAAGAGAAGTGAGCGCGGGCATAGTACTTGCCGACCGATCGCCTAATGAGGGGCGATCGATTGGTAAATGGCGAGGAGCGAGCGAGCTAGCGCAGGCAGAGGGCTCACCGATCGGTCACCTAAGGTGTGACAGCCCGAAACCGAACCCGATCGGGGTCCGGCATCGAAGCCATCACTCCAGGACAGATAACAGAAAACGAGGAATATTTTTTTTTTTACATTAAACTTTTAAAAACATTTACAGAGAGAGGGTGAGTCCTCAGTTAAAGCAAACGAGATACAGTCGGCTGGATTACTGAAGTGAATAACAGAGGGGACGGGGAGGAACAGGGAAAAGAAAGGGCGAAGGAATTAAATAAATGGAATAAACAAGGTGTAAAAGCAGAAATACATAAGCATAAGGCTGGAGGGGAAACTTAGTTTAAAAGAGTAGCGGTGGATTTAGATAAGACAAAACAGATGACGTCAGTCGGTAGATGCTGAGTAAAGCTGAATCGGATGTGTGGTGATGTCATCAGAAGATGTGATGACATCATCGGCATATATAGGCAGCAGATGGAATCGGAATGTGTGATGACGTCATCAGATAGTAAACGTAATCGACAGAAGGTCATGACATCAGCCAGAAGATGGATGACGTCACCGGAAGATGCAGACAGTAGTTGAAATCGGCAGAAGAAAAGCTATGGTGACGTCATCGGAAGAGGAGGTGACGTCATCGGAAGGTGAATGCAATAAACGGAATCGGCAGAAGCAAAACCTAAACAGAATTACTGTTTGGCGGCAGATGCAGATACGACAAAAGATGAACAGTGATAACCGGTGGATGTGAGCCACAAACAAAATTTAGTTCACCGGTTGATGTAATAAGACAAAATAAATGACGTCAAACGGTAGATGTAGGCAAAATTCCTACCGGTAGATGTAATCGGAAGACATAGTTTTAACGACAAAATTCGACAGCTTTTAACAGGAAGACTTACCAACAGAGAGCAGAAAAACAGAAAACATGAAAGACTCAGATTCTCAAACCAATTCAAAACGTAGTTCTCGAGTACAACAGAAGGCATAAAAACTTCAAACTTTAGAGACTGATTTAAAAACATAACTTGAACACATGTTTAAAGGAACACGGAAGGATTTTCAAGAAGATAGACTGCATGGATAACTCTAAAACAAGAAGTCATCCATACACAAGCTAACAGATAATATCCCAAACAATTCCAGAATATTCAGAACCTTAATTCAACTGTCAAATACAGTAGTTTTTTTTTTAAAACTTAGGCATCAAAATTTGTACATTGTTTTAAAATCTGAGGATCAGTACAGAACCTAACATGAAATTGCAGAATCTACCAAAAGAAGAGTTTTTACAGAATTTTTACAACACAACCAGAACTTCCAGAAGACTTTACAGATATAGACATTACAGAAGACTTAAACCTTGGGTCAGAATTTGTCTGACTGCAGCAACCACCCCCCGAGAACTCGATTCACCAGCCACCTATTCATCAGACTGAGGCACAAAGTCCTCATTTTCAGGTTCAGTACCTACATCAGAGAGTTCATCTATGAGCCTAAAGCTCAGTAAGAACATTATAGATATGCAGTGATGCAAAATGCTATGCATGCGGTTTTCAGAAATACAGTGACAGTACAGAACCTAACATGAAATTGCAGAATCTACCAAAAGAAGAGTTTTTACAGAATTTTTACAACACAACCAGAACTTCCAGAAGACTTTACAGATATAGACATTACAGAAGACTTAAACCTTGGGTCAGAATTTGTCTGACTGCAGCAACCACCCCCCGAGAACTCGATTCACCAGCCACCTATTCATCAGACTGAGGCACAAAGTCCTCATTTTCAGGTTCAGTACCTACATCAGAGAGTTCATCTATGAGCCTAAAGCTTAGTAAGAACATTATAGATATGCAGTGATGCAAAATGCTATGCATGCGGTTTTCAGAAATACAGTGACAGTACAGAACATTACGTTTCAGTGGCAGAGGGGTATAAGTGGGGCTTATAGGGGAATAGGCAGTGCACGACAGGCACAATAGATTTTCAGAACAGATTCAGAACAGAAACAGTCGGCCAGTCCCCGTCCCGCACTTAACCGGTACATTTCAGTCAGATTTTATCTTATTTAGTTTCAAACAGTGTACAGAAAACATTTGCATGTCTTTCAGAGAAAACGTGTATGCATGAACAGTGCTTGAACTTAAACAGGAAGAGAGCAGATGACAGAAATAACAGAACATACGGTGAAACAGAACATAGACAATTCAGAACATAACTATAACCTTTCTACCCAAAACAACCCGACAGAACAGAAAACCTAGTACCTCCGAGATGTAGGGCCTTAAGGGCCAACCTACGGATATGAACTTACCTGTTGCTACAGAGTTGATAGTCCTGAACGTCTCAAAAATGCTCGAACCTGTACATGCACGTTCAGAAAATAAACAAGCAGCAAATGCTAACAAATAAGTTAGAAGAATTTGTTCCAAACTCATTCAAACCCTTAGAAAACAAACCGGTGTGTTTTCATCCAAAAACAGTGAGTTTTACCAAAGTATCACTATCCTTCACTCCAACCAAAACTCACTTTAAACTTGTCCAAACTTGTTAGCATTTAAAAGATGCTTACCCTACTAGAAAAACAAAAAGGAGCCGAGGAGATCGAAGTAGCTTCGATGGCTGATTGACGACTGGAAGAGAGAATGCCGAAAAGAGAATGGAGAGAGAGCAGAGAAGTGAAATGAAGAGGGTTTCACATAGGAGGAGGAACTTAACTTCCTCAACAAGCTGTCATGTGTCAGCTATCCATTAGCTATCTCCCACCAACCATAATTTCTCCCCAATTTGCCCTTCCATGCATTTCAAACTTAATGTTTAGTTTAGTTACACATTAGTTAGGCTCTCCCCACACTAAATGCTCCAACATTTTCCAATGAAGTTGTTATCGTATTTATGGCAATTTAAATCCATATAATAATTCAACAGATTATTACATGGCCAAAATGCCGGGTGTTACATTCCACCCACCTTAACAGAAATTTTGTCCCCAAAATTTGCCTAAGCGAATAGGTCTGGATACTGTGCTCTAACATCCTTTTGTCTTTCCCACGTGGCTTCCTCCACATTATGATTGCGCCACAAAACTTTCACCAATGGGACTACATGATTGCGCAACACTTTGAGTGAAGTATCCAATATCTGTATGGGCCTTTCTTCATATATCAGCGTCGGCATGATATCGAAGTCCACATGTTCCACGATCTGGGTTGGATCTCGTACACACTTTCTCAGCATCGAAACGTGAAAAACATTGTGAACCCCATCCATTGACGCTGGCAACTGTAGTCTATAGGCCATGCTTCCCACCCGCTTCAGAATGGGAAAAGGGCCAATGAAACGTGGGCTGAGCTTTCCTTTCTTACCGAATCTCATTACGCCCTTGAAAGGTGACACCTTCAAGAATACTTCATCACCCTCAGCAAACTCTAAATCTCTCCTCCGATGGTCTGCATAGCTTTTCTGTCAACTCTGTGCAGCTTGGATTCTTTGCTTGATTGCAGCTATTACCCCAGACATTTGCTGTAGTATTTCGGGGCCGATAAACTTGGTTTCCCCAACTTCATCCCAACATAATGGGGATCTACACTTCCTGCCGTAAAGAGCTTTATAAGGCGCCATGCCAATTGTGGCTTGATAGCTATTGTTGTAAGCAAATTCCACGAGTGGTAAATATCTACTCCAAGGAACATGAAATTCCAGCACGCACGACCTTAGCATATCCTCCAGTATTTGGATTGTTCTCTCAGATTGTCCGTCAGTCTGTGGATGAAATGCCGTGCTGAAATTCAACTTCGTACCCAAAGAGTTCTGCAAACTTTTCCAAAACCTGAAAGTGAATCTGGGATCACAGTCTGAGACGATCGACACAGGAATGCCATGCAGTTTAATAATCTCGCTAATATACAGCTACGCATACTGATCCATGGAGTACGTCGTCTTCATAGGTAGAAAATGGGCCGACTTCGTCAATCTGTCTACTATGACCCAAATACTGTTATGACCCTTAGCTGTCCTTGGAAGGCCAACTACAAAGTCCATTGAGATGTTCTCCCACTTCCATTCGGGAATTGGAAGAGGTTGAAGTGTTCCACTTGGTCGTTGATGTTCAACTTTGACTTGCTGACATATCATGCAGGACTCCACAAATTTGGCCACTTCATTCTTCATATTCGGCCACCAAAAGTGAAGTTTCAAGTCCTGATACATCTTCGTGCTTCCAGGATGCACAGAGAAAGGAGATGAATGGGCTTTCGACAAGATGTGCTTTCGTAGCTCTTTGTCTTTCGGAACATACCATTTGTCTTTGAACTTAAGAATACCATCTCCCGAATAACTAAAATCGGAAGAAGCCATTGGTACCTTGCTCACCATATCAGCCATCTCCTTTGAATTGGTCTTCTGGGCTTTCTTAATTCGGTCTAGGATGGTGGGCCGTAGCGTCAAGTTTGCTAGTATGGCGGACAGCCCAGAAACTATCTCCATATCGAATTTCTGTATCTCAATTCTCAAAGGCATCGACACGGCCGATATAGCTGGTTGCATAGTATCTGACATCCTGCTCAATGCATCGGCTACTACGTTAGCTTTACCTGGGTGGTATTTAATCTCAACATCATAATCTTTTACAAATTCTAACCACCTCCTTTGTCTCATGTTTAACTCCTTTTGAGTGAATATGTATTTTAAACTCTTGTGATCAGAAAACACCTCGCATGATTGTCCGTATAAGTGGTGTCTCCATACTTTCAGCGCAAACACAACTGCCGCTAACTCAAGGTCATGAGTAAGGTAGTTCTGCTCGTGGTTCTTCAATTGTCTGGACGCGTACGCCACCACTTTTCCTTCTTGCATCAATACGCATCCCAAGCCAATCTTTGACGCGTCACAATATACAGTGAATTTGCCATCATCAACTGGCAATACCAACAAAGGAGCAGTGGTCAAATTTTGCTTAAGTGTCTGAAAACTCATCTCGCAAGCTTCAGACCACTTGAATTTGATATCCCGGACCTACAGTTGATGGTGGCATGATGTCTAAACAGCCAGTCCATCCCCAGAATAACATTGTACCCTTTCATACCGATGACGATAAGGTTGGCGTACAACTTCTAGTCTCCTACTGTCACTATATCACCCCGTACCACCTGCTCGGAGTGCATAAACTCCCCGGACTGTAGCATAATGCTGTAGGGCTGATCTGACGACGTACAATTAACCTTCTGTCTAACTACGAAGTCCAGGGCCACAAACCAATGTGTGGCCCCAGTGTCCCACAAGGTATAAGCAGGTGTATCACATATTATAATTGTACCGATAATTGTCGTGTGCAGATCAGCATCATCAACATCTTCCATCATTGCAAACACTCTCGGCACTGCCAGACTTGTTCTGGTGTCGGGCATTGGGCAATCCCGAACAAGATGGCCTCCTTTGCCACATCGGAAACGTTGGCCGGTAGCAAGTCTGCATTCTCCTTTGTAAGGCTTCTGGCACCGCAGGCATACTGAAAGTTGAGGAGCCCCCATTGGTCTCTTTCCTTTGTCTTGATAAAGGATGGCTTCATTGGGTCTTTTAATGCCCCTGTTTTGTTGCTGTTGAGGTTGTAAATTTTGGCCCTTTGCTGTTGTTGCTGTTGCTGTTGAGAAACATGTCGAATAATCCCTCTTGGTGAATCTCTTTGTCTCTGGGACTTTATTTCTAAGGCCTCTAACTGATAAGCCTTGGCCACCACCTTCGTATACGGTGCCTCATCGAAACCCCCGGTTGCGATCGCGCATAATAAGTCCATCTTCAGCCCTTGAATGAACTGGTGTACCTTATTCTCATCTATGGCCACTAGGTGAGGTGCATAATGGGACAATGACTCGAACTTCTGAACATATTCAGCCACCGACCCGTATTGTCATAGCCGAGAGAATTCAACTAACTTTTCTTTCCTCACACTGTGATCGAAATACTTCTCGTAAAAGATTTTCTTAAATCCCTCCCAGCACAGTGCCACGGTAGTGGACTGCACCGTATCCCACCAAAATCCAGCGCTTTTGGTGAGATGAAAGGTGGCACATACAACCTTCTTATTCTCTTACACTTCAGCGCAGTTGAACATACGCTCGATCTGCCGGATCCATTCCTCAGCATGAGTTGGGTCCGTAGATAGCCCATCAAACGCCGGCGGTTGAAGTCGACGGAATCTGTCTCCACTGTTGTCTCGCGGCGCATTATCACGATTGTTATTTCCATGGTTATTGTTTCTGTCATCTTCTCTGGCCATCATGCGTTCCACCATTCGGGATTGTACCTCCACCAGCTCAGTTAAACGATCAATGGTTCTGGCGCTGTCACTTGCTTCATCTTGATGTCTTCTCACAATTTCTAAAATAATCTTATAAACGAAATAACTAAATTTAATAAAAAGAAACTTTTTACAGAACATTAGACAATTACAGTTGGTGGAGCGATCTCACGTGGCGGGTTGCGCAGTCAGACATTTCACAGAATCGGTTTTAAAATCTTGTCTCTCTGATGCCACAACTGTGACAGCCCGAAACCGAACCCGATCGGGGTCCGGCATCGAAGCCATCACTCCGGGACAGATAACAGAAAACGGGGACTATTTTTTTTGTACATTAAACTTTTAAAAACATTTACAGAGAGAGGGTGAGTCCTCAGGAGTGAAAACAAACGAGATACAGTTGGCTGGATTACTGAAGTGAATAACAGAGGGGACGGGGAGGAACAGGGAACAGAAAGGGCGAAGGAATTAAATAAACAGAATAAACAAGGTGTAAAAGCAGAAATACATAAGCATAAGGCTGGAGGGGAAACTTAGTTTAAAAGAGCAGCGGTGGATTTAGATAAGACAAAACAGATGACGTCAGTCGGTAGATGCTGAGTAAAGCTGAATCGGATGTGTGGTGACATCATCGGAAGATATGATGACGTCATCGGCAGATATAGGCAGCAGATGGAATCGGAATGTGTGATGACGTCATCGGAAGATGTGATGATGTCATCGGCAGATGCAGATAGTAAACATAATCGACAGAAGGTGATGACGTCAGCCGGAAGATGGATGACATCACCGGAAGATGCAGACAGCAGTTGAAATCGGTAGAAGAAAAGCTATGGTGACATCATCGGAAGAGGAGGTGACGTCATCGGAAGATATGATGACGTCATCGGAAGATATGATGACGTCATCGGAAGATATGATGACGTCATCGGAAGATATGATGACGTCATCGGAAGATATGATGACGTCATCGGAAGATATGATGACGTCATCGGAAGATATGATGACGTCATCGGAAGATATGATGACGTCATCGGAAGATATGATGACGTCATCGGAAGATATGATGACGTCATCGGAAGATATGATGACGTCATCGGAAGATATGATGACGTCATCGGAAGATATGATGACGTCATCGGAAGATATGATGACGTCATCGGAAGATATGATGACGTCATCGGAAGATATGATGACGTCATCGGAAGATATGATGACGTCATCGGAAGATATGATGACGTCATCGGAAGATATGATGACGTCATCGGAAGATATGATGACGTCATCGGAAGATATGATGACGTCATCGGAAGATATGATGACGTCATCGGAAGATATGATGACGTCATCGGAAGATATGATGACGTCATCGGAAGATATGATGACGTCATCGGAAGATATGATGACGTCATCGGAAGATATGATGACGTCATCGGAAGATATGATGACGTCATCGGAAGATATGATGACGTCATCGGAAGATATGATGACGTCATCGGAAGATATGATGACGTCATCGGAAGATATGATGACGTCATCGGAAGATATGATGACGTCATCGGAAGATATGATGACGTCATCGGAAGATATGATGACGTCATCGGAAGATATGATGACGTCATCGGAAGATATGATGACGTCATCGGAAGATATGATGACGTCATCGGAAGATATGATGACGTCATCGGAAGATATGATGACGTCATCGGAAGATATGATGACGTCATCGGAAGATATGATGACGTCATCGGAAGATATGATGACGTCATCGGAAGATATGATGACGTCATCGGAAGATATGATGACGTCATCGGAAGATATGATGACGTCATCGGAAGATATGATGACGTCATCGGAAGATATGATGACGTCATCGGAAGATATGATGACGTCATCGGAAGATATGATGACGTCATCGGAAGATATGATGACGTCATCGGAAGATATGATGACGTCATCGGAAGATATGATGACGTCATCGGAAGATATGATGACGTCATCGGAAGATATGATGACGTCATCGGAAGATATGATGACGTCATCGGAAGATATGATGACGTCATCGGAAGATATGATGACGTCATCGGAAGATATGATGACGTCATCGGAAGATATGATGACGTCATCGGAAGATATGATGACGTCATCGGAAGAT